>PDUO01000034.1:336151-634975 GCA_003008705.1 Pezicula radicicola
TTTCCAGGTGTTGCTCCTATCAGTGTGGTCTCCTGTCCTAGTATGATCGCCTTTCCAGGTGTTGCTCCTATCAGTGTGGTCTCCTGTCCTAGTATAATCGACTCCACTGTGGGAGGTATAAGTGGTGATATTCCATCCAGTCCCTCCATGTCCTCCATGTCCTCCATTCCCTCCATTATCTCTGTTATCCCCATTCCCCTCGTGCTTGGCGGCTGAGAATGCGGAGAGGGAGACAAGCAGCAGGAGTAACTGGAAGAAATAAGAGTATAGCATTTTGAGAAAATTTAACGATTGCTGACGTAAGGTACGAGCCGCGAGATGTGGATATGAGTTCCAAGAAATGAATGAAGGTATGTATGTTGACCTATACACTCTGGATAAGCACAACCCGAGTTTAGGGTACCCTTGATTGATATATTATTTTGCCGGAAAGGATCCTGAGCCGTATATGCCTAATAGGAAAAAGCAACAAGCAGAATCCGAGTTAGTTTGGTCTAAATGTTTAAAGAGGCTTTAAAGTAACTAACGGATCTTTAGCTGTAGCCATTGAGAATGTTCACGATATTGGAAGAGCCCAGAGGTTAGGATGCATAAAGGAAGCTTCCTTAACAATCGTAAGATGGCCGCAATTGACATCAAATACCCAAGCCTAGATTTTAATTGAGAAGTGTGTCGTCTATTTCCTCGGATACTAAAACAAGTATCGAGCTTTGGGCGTTAAAGTTATTTGAGAAATTGACGGGAAATATTAGGGATAAAAGAATATTGTAATAGAAATGCGGAGGGCGAATAAAAATTTACGAGAGACAATGTCTTATGCCATCTTTCTTTAAAGCGGTCGAAGAAGCTGAAAACGAATTGAAAAGAGGCTCCTGGGCAGCCTTAAGGTGCTTAGGTGTAGCCGCACTTTCCACTTCGGGTAAACCTTCCAAAAAAAAAAGCACATTGTTATTAGACTAAGAACGATTTCTTCAAGCTGCTTTGGCTTTAATTTGTTCCGAAAGGGCTCTAGATAGGAGCTGAAAACAGCTAAACCTCAAGATACGAAGACATGAGAAACGCTTCCAGCCTAGAGGGTTAGTTCTGGCGCTGCCGAATTACCCCTACTATCCAAATCCAGGGCCCCAAAGCTAAAACTAGCAGCAGTGTTGTTTAATCTCTTTAGTTATTTCTATTAAGTTATTAATAGATTGCGTGAAGATCCTGTCTAAAATTGCTGAACTCTTTCGAATAGGGTAGAGTTCGACTAGTACTTGTTAACTATCTATAAGGTTAGCGAATAGTAGAGAGCTAGGCTATATTTTCAGAAACCTTACCCCAACCTCTAAAATTTCATACTAGCTAATAGTTTAAGCTTTGAAGTAATAGCACTAAACTTCTAGAAACTAGACTTTATAGGTAAGCTAAGAAATCTAAATTTATACCTTGTCTCTAATAAGGTAAGTCGCTAGCTCAAATTTATCTTAGTCTATATTAAGAAGCAATAGGTAGCGAGCTAAGAAGAATTGTTGCCTATTATTTAGCTAATATTCTTTTTAAATAAGATATATTTGGCTATAAAGTAATATTTGAATAGTTTAGATAGCTACCTTATTCTATACTATGTAGGACAAACTCACAGGTGCTGTATATAATGTTCTATTAGGCCGGCAAGCCGCCAGCGATATCTATATATTTAACTAAGGCTAACTAAGTCAAAGCTTATAGTGTTGGCGAGCATTAATAAACCAGAGTGTCTGCTTGCGGTAGGCCTTATATACTCATTCATAAATCATAATTCGGGCCAGTAGGTGAGGCTCTCGAAGCTATTTCTAGACGAGAATATAGAAAGTGATAATCAATCCCTTGGAGTATATGAGATAATAGGACATAGTTGCAGCATTATTGCACTAACTGGCGTCGAAGGCAATGCTTATAGATCATGTCAAAGCCATTCCGAGCTATGTGAAATGTGGTTGCGGTACTATCTCAAGACTAACCTGCCTGACTGTCGAACCATAATATATGGCTATAAGACTAGTGTTTATAATAGAAGCCATGTAGCAATCGAAGATTATATAGAATATTTATTCTAGAAGTCCTTACATTAGTTTTTTCTAAGAAGAATTAAAATAAGTACTATTATTTTTAGAGGCCTACCTTGTTTAGTAGGGGAGTCTTCCTTATAAGGGGTACCCTCTCTTTTATAGGTACTTTTCCTATAGCTACCTTTTCAAGAGTTGTCCCTTTAATTATATAGGTACCCTTAGAATTATAGATACCTTTTACCTTATATAGCTTTAAAGAAAGTACCCTTAAGTATACAGGTACTTCCGTACCTAATACCTATACTTACCTATACTCAACTGTATATACCCCTACTTACCCCTACTTACTATTACTTTACCTCGCTTAGCCCTCTTAAGGCAGTAAGGTATATATTTCTGTAAAGGGAGGGTAAGAGTATCTACCTTATGAAATATAAGGCTTATATATAGTAGAGCGGACAGGATACCTAGTTCTCCTTAGTCTATAGTTGTATATAACTATACTTCATGTATTTCAATTGATATAGGAGCACTAATATCGAGTTCATAAATTGCTTAACTTCATGACTCATTATACTATATATTGGCAGTAGCCAATCAGTATTGAGTCTGAAATAGGAACACAATAACATCTGTTCTTTATCTTCTACTTAGAGTGTTCAATAAGAATGATCTAAATAGAGGCGTAGTTAGGTAAGTAAGCATTTCATTCGACAAAAGCCATTCCCAAGGGAAATCAAATCAGCTTACCTCAGTATCATACAAGGCGAGCTTCTCAGTATTTTCTTTTCTAGAGACACTAAATAAACCAAACATTAGTTAAAATATAATCTTTGGGTAAGACTCCAGTCATTTTTGTGCCGTCAGACTGGATAAGATTAATGTAAGCAATTGATTATTTCACTGCACACTTAGTATCATCTTATATAAGGTAGGGTAACTTAGAACTTACCAAGAGACTCCTAGTAATAAGTATATCTAAATCATCTCTTAAATGGTAGTCAATAATATTATCCTCCACATATTCCTCATTAAATTCTTCCCAGGCTGCAAGCTCTACACCACTTAAACTTTATTAAAAACAATGATCTATACAGATCCTTGCAATGAATAATATGTTACTTACCTACCATTTCGAATTTGTTTTTCCTCACTCTCATCCTTCGGCGGGTCCATAACTTCAATCTTCCCAAGACCATAGAACTCTTCTTTCGAAACCCTCGCAGCAAAAATAATACCCCTGAAATCTTCTACCTGGTTCCAATTCTGCGGCCAATATTTATTACTTTTAAAGTAACACCACATAACCGCCAATTCGAATGAGTTGGACCAGTAAACTGCTGTATGACGGAAGATGAGAGTTACGAGAGTAATGGAGACTAGGACCATTTCGTTGCAGTGATGTGATGACAGCTTCGGCATCGGTATCTCTGCTAAGAGAGCAGCCATGAAATGGATATAGAGAGTTCGCAGTATTCGTAGAATTGTAAGTATGCCAGAAGTCGTAAGCTTGGTACTGCTAGATGAGGAACTCCAATTCCTCTGAAGTGAGATGCGCTGGACAGGAAGGGCTAGGTAAGGAGACTTCGCCTCGTCGTTAATGGATGTAACTATGTTGAAAGTACTGCTGGAAGGAGGTAATTCTCCTCTGAGTTGTACACGGCTCTTTAGGTTTTGATTCGAGTCTCTACTATTTGAAAGGAGTTCTCTAGACATCTTAGTTGTTTTCTTTTTAACTTCTTCAACTCTTATTCCAACAAGAGGGGACGACGGCGACTTTTCTTTGTTTCAGCTAACGTGAGATGTTCCTACAAAGTTAGTAGGTCAGATAGACGACTACCCGACCGTTCATAGGCATACTAAGAGCCTTAGTCTTCCTTAAAGTACACAAAGTAAGATAATATGCTAAAGTGTATCCAACTATAAGCGAATTAATATTCAACTTAAATATAAACAAAAGATTACGTCTATAAGAAAAACTAGAAATCTTTTAGTTGTTTATTTTCTAGGGTTCTCTTTTTCTTAATGAAAATTTAGGTATATAACTACGAAGGTATAGGTATATTCAAAGCTAAAGCACTTAAAGTTGTATATAAAGCTATTAAACTTCGAAGAATCCTTACTTATACTACCCAACTCCTAAGTAATTTATGAATTCAGAAAATAGGTAGCTATTATTTTACAAACATGTTAGTTGTTCTAGAAGTCACTTCGCTTACATCAATATGCACTAAGCAATCACATATCGAATTGTTCTTATTTACAAAAAAGCGTTCTTAACAACCTATCTATTTATTTCATAGCGTCTTTCGAGCCCTCCAAAGACCCCTCCTCGTCCTTCAAAACACCAGGTTCCATACCAACAACCTCCCCATTAGCCAACGCATCAATATCAACCCTTGGTCCAGTAAAGTTCTTCTTTCCATCAATAAACCATTGGAAGATAGAAATAACAACGATGATAAAGAAGACAACGACACAGTAATTCATGTTTGATCCTGTGACGGGTAACTCTGGCGGGAATAGGAAGAGTACTGTTGTGACAATCACGTATGCGAGACCAATTAGATTTGCAACCCATCCGACAATATTGGGAAGTCTGAAGGGTCGAGATGCTGGGAGTTGACTACGGCCTCGGATACAGTTGATGGCGATTGGGATTCCGTAAGATACGCCCAAGGCGACTACGGAAGCGGAGATGATGGCATTAAATGCACTGCTTGATCCCAGGAAAATGCATCCGAAGATTACAACGAGAATCGTGGTGAGGTATAGTGCATTTAGAGGAAGATCAAGACTTGGATGAACCTTGGCGAAGACGCGGGAGAAGGGTAGACCTCCGTCTCTTGCAAAAGCGTAGGTCATGCGGGTTGAGGTTGTCATAATTGTGATAGTTGCGAAGAGTAGGCATATCAGTGGGAAGATTAGTAGACAGATGGAACCGGCTTTGCTTCCTGTTGCCGTGTAGAAGATTTCGAGGAGTGGGCCGGCGGCTGATGAGATGACAGAGTCGACGTCTCCGGCTACGAAGAGGAGGACCATCAGGAAGATGAATCCAGTGAAGACTCCGATTAAAACACAGGCGATCATGATCTTGGGTCCCTCAACTGCTGGGTTGGGTATTTCTTCAATCACTGATAATTCAGTTAGCATTGATACGGTAGCGCAAAGTTCTCGGGTACTTACTGTGTGCCACAGCATCAAAACCAGTCAAGCCAAGACCTGCCTGCAACAAGCCCAGAAGCCAGGCAATTCCATCTGGCCATCCAGTCTCATTGATGAAATCCGTGAATACGAATTCGGCTGAAGAATAGTTGGGCGATGAGCAAGAGAGCAGAGTAATTGAGATGACCACAAATCCGAGGATGGACCAGATGAACGCAGACTTTGTGACTAAAGGTAGCGCACCAGTCATAAAGGCGTTAATCAAGAATGCGACCAAATTGTAGCCAATGTAAATCAAGAACTGATGCCATCTCTCTACCACGTAGTCGGGGTTCATCAGTGATATAACTCCCACAATCAATTGACTACCAAGTAATCCTCCCGAGGCAACCAAGGCGATCCAGCCAGATACATTGATCCATCCTGTTATCCAACTGAGAAGTGGTACCCATTTCTTCCAACTGATCACAGCAACCCAATGGTATTGTCCACCAGCAGTTGGGTATGCGGAGAGAAATTCGGCGAGAGATGCTGCTAGAGAAAGATTACAGATACCGGCGGCTACGTAGAAAACGTCAGTATTTACTCTTTGTGCAAAGGTAAGAATAGGTTCGCATCAACTTACTGATCAATCCCCATAGCACAGCTACTGGACCTCCACTGGGCAAAGCAAGCGACAAACTTGCAGCGAGCGCAGTCCAAGAATTGAGAATTGCAAAAGCCAAACCCAACATAGAAAGCGGGGAAAAGTTTCTGTTCAATTCTGCTTTGTGGCCCAGAGCAGCCAACTGAGCCGCATCGGCATCCATCTCGTCTTGTCGTTTTGCCACCATTGTGAACAAGGGGTTTGTTATTCAAAAAAACATAACCTTGGGGAACACCTCAAGGAATTGGGAGGACCTAGAAAATACTTAAAAGAATAACTCATGCTTACTACTCCATTCCAGCGCTTGCGTTCTCTGGAGCACCCCGAGCCTCCCACCCGAGCCTCCCACCCGGAGTCCACGAAGTTGTCCCGCCACATCCACAGATAGGGCATTCGTCGGACCGCTCACTAATGCTTGATAAGGTCTACTAGAGGTCTTAGTGACAGAAAGGAACTGGTCAAAACGGTGTTGGGTACGGGGTATGAGGAGAAAGGATGCAAACCATGCCATTCTCCTGCCCTGTAATTTACGGGCTAGTACGTAAAATTATTGAAGCGAGAGACCCAAGTTCGTCATTTCTGCGTCCCTGAAACCCTGTACGCCCTATGCAGGGACCGTCCTGTGCACTGTGCTGGCCTGGGCACAGTAAAATCGCCCGGAGTGGCTAATGCTTGACAAGCTTGAATTTTACACGATAGGCAAAGTCATGACTCTCCTGTGATTGTTGACGGGGGAGCCATGATTTGTGCAAGAGCCGTCCTTGGAGATCTTGGAGTAGCGCGTTTTCACACGGCGTCAACAGCGCTCCGAGTCTGCTACTGCACATCAACAAAATAAGGAATAAAGGGAAGTGGTAACTCCTTTTGGGATGGTAGGATTGGGGAATTGCTCGACGCGTCGACATGTGGTTCGATACTACAAGGGCAGACCATGGGGGTTCCCTTCTATGCACGGGGTAATCTCCTTCTAGAAGCACTCTAAAATAATATTCCATGGTCGCTAAGATTTGCTCTGTTGCGACCAGCACCACTTGACTTGAGTGTTTTGGTACCATTCAGCGATAGATTCATGTAATTATGACAGCAATTGGGTGAGTAATAAAGCAGTCGCTCTTGATATCTTGCATTATCTCTTTTATCACCTGCCCCAGAACGCCAAACCTCATAACCAGGTCGCCAGCGCCAACGCCAAACATCCAATTATGTACAGGACAATACGTTGTCGCTCAACTGATCTTCAGCATGATCATACATCAATTCTCCTAGTCACACCATCCTCCCCAATCCTCCCTTCCTCGTAGAACTCTAATGTCAGTGCTGCCAGCAAACAAGGTATACTGCCTCGTTCTTTGACCCAAAACTTGATCTGCTCGGCGATCTTGGTCGCAAATGCACTTTGAGGACCACCACTAACTTTCATCGTTCCCCTCTCGCCATCAAACTCAATACTATTCGCATCGTCGTCTTTACTAGGGTAGAAGTCGGATGTGACACGCATCTTGCCATTGGGCATGAAGACCACATCCCATCCGAGCAGCGAGACGACAAGTTCCCGAAACTCGATGGTTTTGGCAGCCCAGACTTTCTTGAGTCGATCGTTCCGCTTTTTCTCGGATGTAAGAGCTGCTTCAGCGTCTTGAACATCACGTTGGGAGGCTTCGAGGGCAGAGAGTGGTACTGATTGGGGATGCTTCCCTTGGATTTTGGAGAGGAGGTCTCCATTCTCTTTTCGAAGCGCTTGTAGGGTGGACATCTTGATGGCCTCAAAGTCTGAGGTTGGATTGGAACGGAGAGAGAGGATGCGAGTTTTACTCTGCGTTGTTGCGACATTGAGACGTTCTTTAGTGACAGAGAGCTCTTTCTGTAGAAGTTTGAGGGAGGTCTGCAGAGCGCTTAGCTCATCTTGTAGCTTGCGGTTCTTGCGTGTTAGTTGGCCCAACTGCTCGTTATCCTCCGAAGACGAACGCTGACGTTTTGTGCCGACAGCCTCTGGAGCTGGCGCTGCAGTTTCTGTTGATGCTAATTCGCCCTGAAGAGTTTGTACTTCTTGTCGATATTGATCAACAATATCCTCTAATTCCTGGATGCGTTGGATCTTTTGCGCATCCACGCATTCGGGTTGGAAAGTTTGATCTTCTGTGTCGAATGTCCTTAATTGAGCACGGAGATACTCAACCTCTTTGATCGCCAATGCTCGCTGCCTCTCCATACGCAACTTAGCCTTGCTGTCTCCACTACCTCCTGACAATTTAGCTTTCTCGAGTTGCTCTGCAAGAATTTTCTTATCACCCTCAAGACCTTGGATAATGGTATCCTTCCCTGAGAGTTCAGCTTCCAAAGCACCCATTCTCTCAACAACGGTAGCTGTCTGAAAACGCTCCTCGATAAGTGCCCGTGCTAGGGCTTCTGGAGAGTCGAACTCTAGCTGACCATCTTCAGTAGCTTGACTCTGTAGATACGCTGTCCATGCAAGCCGCTCATCTTCTAGTCTTTGCTGTTGAATCTTGGCTTCACCTAGCTCATTCTGAAGACCTTCCATTGAATCAACCTGCCTTTGAAGTGAACGTTTTTCTTCTTCGACAACTTCAATGCTTTTGTGTAGCCTACGGAAATGCTTCAGCTCTGCAGCCTGCTCTCGATTCGTGGCTTCTAGTGTCCTGATGTGCGCAACTTGCTCACTCAGCTCTCTTTTGATAACTCCAAGCGTATCTACATCGCCGGTTTGAGCCTTTAGCCTGAGGACTTCACTCTCTAGAGATCCGATCTTGGTATTTCTTTCTGCCAATTGCTGTTGGACGTCTTGTAAGGTGGCCTCCCGTCTGTCTGAATCCTGCTGTAATTCATCTGCAGTTTGTTGTAGAGTATTATTCCGGGTTTCGAGTTCTGCCGCCCTTCGCTCAATGCTCCTGACACTTTCCTCTTTCTCGGTTCTGATATCTTCTACCTCCTCTTCTAGAACTCTTCTATTCTCCTCCCCCTCCCGCACGCGTCTTTCCAAAGCCGCTTTCTCATTACTAGCAGCATCTCTAATCTCAGCCATTTCCTTCATCAGCGACTCATATTGCCGAACAGCTTTGGACCTCTCCCCTTCCGCGGCCTGCATTTTCTTAAAATCTTCCTCTGCCTTTCTCCTGGCATCGCGAAGCTCGGAATCGTGGCGCAGTTTTGCAAGCTCCTCTTCCTGTTTATGCGAGTCTATTGTATACTTGAGAGACTTGACCTCGGCCTTCAGTTCGTCCATCTCTCGTCTTCTATTCTCCTGATCATGATCAGGCTCTGGCAATCGCTCCCGCGCATTTTCCCCTGATGGTATACGCGAGTGCCGCCTCGAGGTTGTTGACTCTGCGCCCGTTAAGAAATCAAAGGTCGGCCGTGAATTTGCTTCACGCATCATGGAGATCTAAGCAGAGTTTAAATGTCAGCCACGGTTGGCAGAGCGGCGAAGACGCAAACTCACTCTCGATTGTGCCAGTGGCACTCTGGGTATTCCGCTTCCCATACTTGTTCTGTGCCCGCCTCCACTGAGAGAGCTCCGTCTTCGCGACGAGTCTCCCATAGTCGCGATGGGTCGAAACAGGGATGGTGTCGGAGTTGTTGGATGTTGGCGCAATTTCAATCTCAAACAAAGGGTCGCGACATTCGACGTGGTCACGTGTTTATTAAGAAAACAAAGCCACACAAAGCCCGACTCAGTTGGCGGGGTTACAGGACTAAGAGTCAACCTAGAAGCAGATTATAACTGACTTTGAATTGGATAGCTTACCTAGCTAACTTGAGTAATTCAGTCGAGTTGGTGGTCCATTTGTTTTTGAGTGTTTGACTTGATTTTGGGATTCTACCTGGTTTAAACAATTCGAGTAACCTTTAGTCAAACTCACTTGAGAAACTAATCTATAGCCTACCTTGGGTATCTTCTGCAGGTGATATTGATATCATCTATCTTCCCTAGCTTTGTGACTAGTTTACTTTTACTTATCATCCTGCGTTGTTTCAATCTAAGATAAATTTGACTTAGCTTACGTCATTAACCTACTTGAGGTACAAAGTACTTCATTCTATTTGGTGGGTATTGTAAATACGTCTGGTACCTACCTGGCTAGCTCGCCTAACTTAGGTGAGAGCACGAAGTATTTGCTTGTTTACTTGTTTTAGGAAAGATACGCAAGTACATTTATACTTCAATTAACTCGAATTTCTATATTTGGGTAACACATCCACCTCTAACTTATATATTTTTGTACGATGTTTGTTTATATGTAGTTCCTTGGTGCGTTACACCTAGAAACATTTGCCATCTTTTAATAACAGTAAATTGGGTTCTTCGTGTAAAGTAAAATGAGGCTTAGAGATCCTGTTTTGCAATATTAATTTTCATTACTTACTCTCTTTGGAACCACTGGGGAAAAAAAGGAAAAGAAAGAAAGAAAGAAATATGGCATAATTGGTAGTACTTTTTGATGTACACTGTCTTATGGAGTGGAGTGTTGCCTGTGAAGTCTACCCATATACGCAAGCATTTTTCTCTAGATGCCTAGAAAAATTTGACAGCAATAATTTCTTTATTTACTTAGTGTTTCCAGTGGGTTCTCCCTTGTGAGCTTGCACAATTTTCTTTATGGGGAGTGAGCTGCTCATCAAGGCCGTCTGTTTTATTAAGTCTAGAGTCTATACACATCGCAAACATACTTGGTTCAATTTCTACAGTAACATTTTCGTTTTTCCAAGAGGCGGATGCGTTTCTTGACCAGTCCTTGTGTTTAGATAAGTACCGGAATGCGCTATCATCGCTACTCCAAAAAGGGGGTTTAACACTCTCTTAGTTACTAAGTCACAGTCTGTGACTGAGACTTCACAGCAATAATGACCCCTGACTTCAGTCACAGGTAACGCTCCCTGTTTCTTGAGCCCATATCGTTGGCCTTCTTGTGGATTTCCTTGTTCAAAGAATTCAGATAGACCATTTGCTATTAAACAATGTGGCAGCTGAGACCGTTATACTTTGTTTAGTAAGGATGCGAAATATGTCATGGTGTTGTTGTAGCCACGAAGCTGGTTCATGTTTTTGTCTCCAAGTCGGAGCCTCCATGGACACTAGATGGCAGCCGGCTGATTTTGCTCAGCAGCTTGTTCTGCCTACGAAAGCAGAACAGTTGGAATAAGTCCATCCGGTCATTAAGTTAGATTGAGTAAATAGGAAGGACTTACCAGCCACACTCCGACTATAACAGACTATCGACAGTCTGACTGAACGGAAGGGGATAACTGGGTCTACTTAAATATTTGACTAGCTCTCTCGTTGCTCCTTGCCAACGAATGCCTTCGTGAAACACTCAAACAACTCTGCCCTACAAGGTAATGCTGCATTCAACTCAACCACGTCACGCACGTCTCTCAAATACGTCGACGTTGTTGCCAACTACCAACTACTCACCACAGCGGGTACCTGATCATCGCCAAGAACCACACTGGTGGGGTTAACGTGGTAAGTCCCTCTCCCCTGTCAGCTTACTCAGCGACGAGCTCATCGTCCTCCGAAGTTTTGGACGCCGAGAGCACACGGATTTAAGTATATTTCATCGCGCTCATCTTCTTCCAAACTTCATGGCTCGCAACCGACGGTAACCTTTCTGCAGCATCTGCTGCACCATCCAGACTACAACGACTACACGACTTGGGCGAGTTGGAACAAGTATCAGCCCTCAATGGCTTCTCTCAGAGCTCCGGTAAGCTATAATCTGTTGTTGAGTAACCTCTTCACATGCCCGTTGTAACTGACTTGAGCTCTGTGTGACAGCTTTCGAGGGCCACCATGTACAAGTTGTACGCCCGATCTCGCGGTCCGAAGCTGTGCAATGACAACCTTTCCCGCAACATCAGATTCCACGAACTGGTACAACGTAGCTATGCCACGAAGTCCACAGAGGGGGTTGAGCAAAAGCCAGGCATTGGCGAAAGTGCATCAGATGCTGCCGTTTCGAAGTCATCCACTGCAAGCACAATTACGTCCACATCGACCGGAGCTTCCTCGTTGTTGCCATCTTCTACTAGCAGCCTTCCGCCGGATTGGGATGATAACCCTAACCTGAATCTCTCATACAACCAATTCGATCAACTGCCTGGGCACGACCGAAACTTTGGTAGAAATCAGCATATGAATATTGACGTAGAGTTCAAAAAGGCTATGCAACAGGTGCTTTGGCAATTCCGCTCCCCCATCATCTATTCATTCGCATATGGTTCAGGTGTATTTCCTCAGAGCAAAGGACCTGCTACGACTCCATCCAGCAAAACCTCGATCCACAGCAACCCCGACCCGGCCATTGTCAGAGCTCAGACTAGTGGCCCGAAGATGATCGATTTTATTTTTGGAGTCACTGATACTGCCCACTGGCAATCCCTAAATATTCGAGAGCACCGCGATCACTATTCGGCTGTTGCCTCCTTAGGTTCCCCTTCAGTATCATGGATTCAAGATAAGTGGGGTGCCGGAGTATATTTCAACCCATACGTCACTGTTAACGGTACTCTGATCAAATATGGAGTCGTCAATATGGATATTCTCTGTAGGGATCTTTCCGAATGGGACACTCTTTACTTGGCCGGTCGTCTCCACAAGCCCGTAAAGATCTTACGAGACCATCCTCGAGTCCGCCTGGCGAACCAAGTTAATCTTATTTCCGTCCTAAGAACTGCCCTCCTTCTCCTTCCGCCCACTTTCACCGAGCAAGAGCTCTACGGAACCATTGCTAATGTCTCGTACATGGGTGATCCAAGAATGGTTCTTCCTACTGAAAACCCGTTGAAAGTCGCAAACATCGTTGGCAACAATCTCCCTCACTTCAGAAAACTCTACGCGCCAATCATCAACAATCTCCCCAATCTTGCCTTTACCGATGGCAAGTGCTCTGAAGCCGACTGGGAGAAGGATCCAAACTTGAACGTCCGACTTGAACAGGACATGGACCCTGTCAAGCGAGGAAACATGGTTCGACGTCTCCCCAAGGCCTTCCGCTCTAAGCTCTATTTCCGATATCAATCCAAGTTCCAGATTCCCCAATTGGAATTCAATGCCATGATGGAAGGTACAAAGGACGACGACACCACTCGGATTAAGCGACAAGTAGGAGGCGGATTTGAACGACGTATTGCCAGCCAACCGCCCGAAGACTTGCGAACCGAAGTCCGAAGTGTCATCAAGCAAACAATTGGATGGCCAAGTACATCTCAGAGTCTCAAGGGCCCCGTGACCGCAGGCTTCAGAAAGATGATCCGATATATGAGCGAGAAGATGGAAAAGTATCGAGAAGGCAAGCGAGAAGCTGCCGAAGCTGCCGAGGAACAAGCCAAGAGGAATGCTCGGGATCGAGTTGTTGGCAAAGACCGCTAAGCACATTGTATCAACAAGAGAGATCGGGTACATTCACTGATCATGATTGACGACTTTTCTTTTTGTACATAGATCAGAGATGGCTTGACATTAGCTCAGGGCCAAAATACATTACAGCACCTTTTTCATTTGTAAGGGTTGCATAGGTAGCATCATGGAATGTCCGGCGAGACATGGGAACCTGATGGATACGATAGTAAGCACGGTGGCATTCTGTCCCAAGATGTAGTATTGCAAATAGCAATGCACACCAAAATCCATACAACTATAAATCACTCATTTTGTTTGACTTATTTGTAGGCGATTATCTTGAACAACGGCAATGCACCAAGAAATAAGAAACGTGGGATCAGGACTTGCTCAGCCTTACTCATCACTTATTATCGCCACCATGAAGTCCCCTTTGTCACTTTCCTAGGCGACTTTCTGAACGAAAAACATCAGCTAGAACAGAATCACTTAGCCGCAGTTCTAGTGCTACAACATACTGCACCTAAAGATGTACGAAGGTACAGCACATAAGTATTCTAAATTCCAGCTTAGTTACTTGTCTGGAATGGATATAAACTAACCAGTTCTGGCAATTCTACACATAAAAATCCTATAAAGTCTTCTCTTTTCACATTAGTCATTAGTCTGGGATTTAGAATACTTATGCGTGAACATTTTAAGGCTTGCAAGCTGACGTGAGAGATTAAGTAGGTTTTGGTGCTAAAGGTTTTATGCTTGTGATCATCCTCGGTGTCTTTGATATCATCGCGATCTAATGAATTTGATAGAGTAATAGGCGGAGGAGTTTCAGTATAAATTTGATCTCCATACACCCTTGGTTCAGATATCAAGTGCTCAATGCCAAATAGCATTTCCCTTGTTCTAAGCTCTCGTACTCGGAATCTTGGTATGTCACGTGATAAGAAACGAGCCCCCAATGCTCAGCTGAAAACGAAGTCCTCGTGGCGCCGAATGGAAGGAAACTCGGTTTGATCGTCCTTCTAACAGGCCACTCGGTCTATGAGAATCCGGACACTACTGCAGTGCAAACCAAATCGTACAAGGTGTTTCCTTTCCCAAGACCGCTAATTCGAGGGAAAGGCTGAAAGCTGGGGTTTGGAGATGCTTCACCATGCCTCTCACAGCAGATGTCGCAACGAGAAGTATTGGCGGCGCGTACAGTATTTGCGCTCTTGGAAGAAACACACATATGGTTGGGTGAAGATTTCAAGAAGAACTTTCGGAGAGTCATTGACGCACATTACCGGTACCTACTAGCAAGAGGATTTCTATCTCTCGCCACGGCTTGCGACTACTGGGAGTGGCTCATCAGGCTCGTTCTTCCCTTGCGAGAGTCTGAATAGATCGTATATCCAGAGGTTGGAAGGACACACGAGAAGACAGCGAGCACACTTGCAATGACAGGTCACACTCAGATAGCATGATTGGTTGTCATGTTCCCTCTTAAAACCTTGATCTTCCTGATATAGAAACTGTCCTGTCGTCATGGGCGTTGGACCCCAGTTTTCAGATCATCACAGCACACGCCAACCAACCAAGTTTGAGTGATCGCTGTGCAATGAAGCAGTATGATACCTAGCTGCACAAAATAGACATAATTAATTATTCAACCTTGAGCGCGAGGATGAGGTTCTCGCAAGAGAGAACAAATCATGTTTAGTCTTCGCTACTAATAACGTTCCTCTATCTTTCCTCGGGACTTCTTGCCACGAGATAACGTTAGGAGGCCTCGATCCAGACCTACTATAGTTAGGGCCGTACCAGTATCTGTGCTTGTGGTGCAAACACAGCCTCACAGCCTCTTTCACTTACGCAGCTCCTATCGCCCAGAGTGGTATAGCAGGCCATTCACAACGCCATTGGCTTTTTTTGCACAACTCTCTCCAGCCCGGTAAGAACTCTAAGCAAGACCTCGAACTGAACCTCGTTTCGCTCTCTTCTCTTATTCTTGTTTTTTTTCCTTCCCCTTTTCGCGACCTCTTTCTATATTATTTTCCACGACGACTACCAGTACTTAGCTTTGATAAATCTCCGCAGGCCAAGGAACAAATCAATAAAATCTTCTGGCTCGTAATATATACTTTCTAACCCTGGTTTATATCAGCCGAAATTGTGGCAGTTCGGGGCTCCGCTCAGGCACAACCTCGCTATCCTTGGATGTCAATAGAGCAGACATCTCCAACAGCAACCGTTTCGAAGGCTCCATCCAAACGAGCTTCTGTAACGAACCCCCAGGTACAATTCGCACCATTTCGACGAGCAGACGAATTTGCACAATACGCCCCTCTCATCTGAATTGCACATCGGGAGAAGCCCTGTATAATACAAGCGCGCTCATATCCATCATCAGCCCCAGGGCCTTATGCGTTCGACGATAAGAACTCGACAACCTAAACTTAAGCATTATTTTATTAACGACTCAGAATACCTCAGTGCTGCGACTTCACAACTCGAGAGCTGTTGAACGGCTGCGAGATCCCACGACGCTTTCTTCTTTTCCTCCTCGGCGGCTCTCCGCCTTCTAATCGCCGCGATGGACCAGACAGCCCAGGTTCTCGAGGTCGCACACCTGCTGTATTCAAGAGCGAACAGCACAAGCACAACAAGCGCAGAGACAGAAACCAGACCCGCCATCTACAAGGCAATTGGAATATCGCTGGCAATCGGGTCGGGCATCTTCATAGGCATTTCGTTTGTTTTGAAAAAAATTGGGCTGTTAAAAGCAAACGAAAAATATGAGCAGGCCGCGGGAGAAGGTTATGGATATTTGAAAAACGCCTTTTGGTGGACGGGCATGACCCTAATGATCATTGGGGAGATCTGCAATTTTGTGGCATACGCCTTCGTCGATGCAATTCTGGTTACGCCATTGGGAGCCTTGTCGGTGGTTATTACAACGATTTTATCAGCGATATTCCTTAAGGAGCGACTGAGTATGGTCGGGAAGGTTGGATGTTTTCTGTGCATTATTGGATCCGTGGTTATTGTCATGAACGCGCCGGCAGAGTCCTCGGCCGCTACAATTCAAGAAATGCAGTCTTTTGTTATTGCCCCGGGCTTTCTGAGTTATGCTGGAGTTGTCATCGTCGGCTGCGCTTTCATTGCTCTTTGGGCAGGGCCCAGATATGGTAAAAAGTCCATGCTGGTGTACTTGTCGATTTGCAGCTTGATTGGAGGCCTGAGTGTGGTTGCTACGCAGGGCTTGGGTGCTGCTATTATTGCTCAGATTGGTGGAACAAAACAGTACAACCAGTGGTTTCTCTACGTATTGTTCGTGTTTGTTATTGCAACACTTCTCACCGAGATCATATATCTTAATGTAAGATCACCACTTCAGTACACGATGGTAATTACTGACGATTATGCAGAAAGCGTTGAACCTTTTTAATGCAGCATTGGTTACACCTACATATTACGTCTTTTTCACCTCGTCCACCATCCTCACCTCCGCCATCCTGTTCAGGGGATTCAAAGGGACCCCAACATCCATCATTACAGTTGTCATGGGCTTCTTCGTAATCTGTTCTGGGGTAGTCCTTCTCCAACTATCTAAATCGGCCAAGGACGTCCCTGACACGGCTGTATTTGCCGGCGACTTGGACCAAATGCGTACTATAGCTGAACAAGAGCAACCAGAATCAGAGCCGAAGGCAGATGCCATTCGTGGTGCTGGTGTAGCAAGTATTGTTCGACGCTTCTCGGTCACGAGACAAAAGATGGAGGAAGATGAACTCCGTCGCCTACACGAAGAGAAGCTAGCAGACTTAGCACCTATTGGCGAGAATGAACATGTTGAATGGGACGGTCTGAGAAGACGTAGAACCACGTTCGGTACTAATCGCTCACGTGGAAGCTCTAGCATACCTTTCCCAATGATGGAGACTCACACACCTGTACCTCCACGAACCCCAACTATGGCGCGAACTCCAGTGCAGCATCCCCCTTTGGGCATGTCACATTTCCCTTCAGACTCCGACTCTGATCATGATGAAGAGAATCCTCGGCCTAGCACTGGTGGCCTAGGCTCCTCTTGGTTGGGCAGTCTGCGTGACCGCACCAGAAGCGTGGTCGGCCCAGGAGGTCGCACCCCTCGAAGCCCAATGCACCCAGTTGCCTTGACTGAGATTAACATGCCCAAATCAGAAGACCACTACTATAGCCACGCACATGAAGACCACCAGTTCGGTCTACCGGACAACCATCAAAAGACCTCCTACGAAGGTGCCGGGGCACACGATGATCGCCACATCACCATCATGGACGCAGAAAGAGCGAATATGGGCTCAAGAGGAAGCGCCGCTCCCACACCACCTCCACACTCCGCGCGGCGACAGTTCTCATTCCAAAACGTCTTCCGCAAAGGCCAAGCTCAGTCCCAAGCTACTCAAGCACTATCCGACGACCCCATCCCCTCTGGATACCGTTCGCCAAACCCGCGTCTTGGTCTTGGTGGACGAAGAGGCACTAACGAAACTAAAAACACGGCTACAGAAGAAGAGCGCCTCGGGCTCGTCAAAGGTGACTCGCACTCTATGCCCGCAGTCCCACAGTACGACGAGGAAGAAGAAGAAGATGAGTGGCCGTCTGTCTTAGAGGACAAAGCAGCGGCGCGTCCGGGAGCAGCGGTGAGAGCAGCGAGTGAGCAAGATGCGGCATGGAGGCAGCAACAGGCAGGAAGAAGGGATCTAACACCACCTAGAGCCAGAGCTGGGACAGGCGAGACAGACTTAGAGTATGACATGAATCCCGAGAGCTATGATGAGCAAAGGCGGAGATGGAACGAGAGCCGAAATCGGGATAGGGATCCGAGAGGCGGCTCACCGAGAAAGGGTACAGGTGGAGCTTTCCTCTAATAAACAACATGGAGGATGAACGATGGTTTGGTTTATGTCCATGGCGTTGCAGGCGCCAACTAATGAGGAACGAATTCTTGGAATGACCTATGTAAGAATACCCGTACAATGATCGATGGCGGCTGTAAAATACATGGCAGCATACATGGCAGCGTGCTAAGTAACGTTACTGGAATAAACGAATAGAGACATGTATGATGATGCAACTGTCCGAACCAGACCTCATATTCTGAAACAGATCGACTATGCCCTTATGTAGGTAGGTTGTGAATTTTCTCCACGTCTTGGTTGTAGAAAAAGTCCATTGTATTGTATGCATGATGCCTTCTCCTAGGTATCTTTTCCTTTGTCATACCTAGTAGCACAACACTTCCCCGTGTTCAAACTGTTGTTTGAAATGTGGGTATTCTTGCCTGCTTGGCGACATTAGTACTTTTCGCCACCTGCACAGTTTCACTTCTTGGAGAATGTACTAGTCGAGATATGGTATTTGTACTACTGTTTACGTGTGTAACAAGATAACGTTAAAGATCGATATGTTACAGTTCGGGGAGGACGGGGGATGGGGGAGGTTGTTTGTTTATTTTCTTTCGAGATGAATATGAAAGATGGAGATAGAAATGGATTTGGGATTTGGGATTTGGGATTTAGGAATGGGAAACTTTGGAGAGTTTTTGTTTTAGTTGAAATTTTAAGTTACCTTCACTGATATTGAGAATTTATATGATATATAGTGCTTTAGACAGTGTTTTCCTTGTGGGGTTCCTTGTACTTAGGTTTTGAGGGGTTTTGGGGGGTATTTGTAGAGGAAAAGAGGGAGTATGTATATGTTGACCTTCAATTCTGTGTCTGGATGCTTAAAAACGGGTTTCCTGTGCTGGAATGAAATATGTTAATATATATTGTAAGAAAGGCACTGAAGTTTACTAGCTGTTGTCGCTTGGTTTTTACTTAGTTGAGTTGAGGTTATACAGCTATTTAAGAAGTTGTGTCTATCTATATGAAAATAGAAGTGAGGTATGGTCTCATGCCAAGGTCGAAAGCGAGCAGTGGGAAAAAGAGACATGGATCACATGACGTCAAATTGCATACTCCACGTGCTTCTAGAACAGGACTAGGCCGATGATCAAACACGCCTTATCCATCCTCCGTCCGTCGGCCCGAAATCTGAAGGCTGAAAGCGTCACTTGCGCATTCTTTCTTGTCGCCCGTC
This sequence comes from Pezicula radicicola, assembly GCA_003008705.1. Lineage (NCBI taxonomy): Eukaryota > Fungi > Ascomycota > Leotiomycetes > Helotiales > Dermateaceae > Pezicula > Pezicula radicicola. The sequence goes on from PDUO01000034.1 coordinate 355,455, forward strand.
CTCCTCATAACTCTCAAACTTGCAGATTCAAAGCTCACAATGCAATAACAAAAACAACAACAACTACAACAATGGCCGTCCTCCTCCTCAAGACCAGTACACGAACTCTGCTTCGCCGCACCCATCTTCCCTCTCGACCTCCATCGCAGCCTCCTAAACGTCACCATACCTCCAAATCGCAACCCAAAGACGACCCCACTACGAGCGCCGGCACAAGTATTCCTGTCGCAGGTACCGTTGCGACATTACCATTATGGCAGCGCTTGGGGCCGTTGACTAGGGGATTTGAGGCTTATGGCAGGAGTCAGAGGAAGAGACCGTATGCGACGCAGTTTTGTAGCTCGCTGGTTATTTATTTCTTGGGCGATTTGAGCGCGCAGAGTATAAGTGGGGAGGATTACGATCCCAAACGGACTCTGAGGGCATTGTTGATCGGGGCGGGAAGTTCGATACCCAGTTATAAGTGGTGAGTTTTGAATTTTGGGCTTACTGAGCGAAGAGAGTGAATCGTCGAACTTGGGCTGATGAGACGAAAATAGGTTCATGTTTCTGGGCAACCATTTCAACTATAAATCGCAACTCCTATCGCTAGCGACCAAAGTTACTGTCAACCAGCTCGCCTTCACACCTATATTTAACTCTTACTTTTTCGGCATGCAAGCCTTCCTTTCGGGCGATAGCCTTCCCCAGGTTTGGGATCGCATCTGCCGTACCGTACCGATTTCCTTTGTCAACAGTTGTAAGCTATGGCCCGCGGTTACAGCATTTAGTTTTTCATTTGTTAGCCCGCATTACCGCAGCATTTTCGCTGGTTTCGTTGCCATAGGTTGGCAGACATACTTGAGTTTCTTGAACAGGATTGCTGAGGCAGAGGAGGAGGCTGTCATTAAGGCCGGTACTGAAGACGGACCACCTAAGATACAGAGGGAGAGTAAGATAAGACAGAGGGTTGAGGCGTGAGGCACATCGGGTAGATCAATCTCTAAGGAACAAGGTGCAGGGCATAGAATTGGCGTTTACACAGACGAGATACCAGGTTTTCATTTGTTAATAGACACAGCCGGTTTGCTAGTCTACCTTGGCGTTTTGGGTATAGAACGAAGACGGGATAGCCGCAGGGATTATTTCGACAGATTTACATTGCAGTGGATTGAAGGCACATAGACAGTATACACACATGCAAGTTAGAACATAAGCTAGAAATAGCTTACAATCAAACAATTATACCTAACAGAGTTAATCTATATTCGTAGGCAAGACATGCTCTGCCTAGAACTATGCTTGTATTCAAGACTAATACCAATACAGGGCTCGTTGACAGTTCCTACTAAGTATAGAGATAGGCAGCAACCTAAATCTAGTGTAGTCTAAGATAGGATTCGTCCCTAAAATCTCGTAACAACCTAACTTTCGCCAGAAATTTTCACTAAGAGAAGGAGTGATGTACAAGTATACACTGATTGTTGGTTGATAATTAAATTCGGTCTCAACGAAGTATTTTCAATCCTAGACAATCGTTACTAATTAGTCTCAAGACCTTGCAATATATTGTTCCAGGAAGCTTCTCGCAATCTCGAACTTAGTTGCTGAACAAGATAGAATTTTCCAATACGAATAAATATTCCATCCCCGGCTGGCTGAAGGACCAAGCCAACAAGCATTCCAAACGTCCTTCCAAGGAGTAAGAGGGTCATACTGTTCATCTCATGCTCCTCATAAGTTTCTCTTGAGTGGTCGTTAGCATCAAGTGCTAGCTTTAAGTCCCAAGATGCCCAAAAAATCAAATCTTGCAATGATGATCGAACTATCGTAGCAGTGAGAAGCACAAGCTTGGCGTATTTGATTTGGCCCATTGGCATATCTGTTACTACTCCCTCGACGGTACAATCGACCAACTCTGCATGAACATCTTTTAGCCTCGTCATCATCCTCACAGGTCCATCATTGGCAGCCTACGACCAGCTAGGTGCTCTGTAAATCTTGAATGTATTATATTTTCTGTTAGACCTCATTGTCGCCCCAAAAGCGACATAATTCCATAGCTTATGCCTTATTAACTCCTTAACAAGCTCCCATTTGTGATGCATATATCTCCCCTAATTTGGAAGAGTCCAGTTATTCCTAGTTATGTAAAAACATTGCTATTATGGAGCAAGAGTACCTCTGGCCTCACTCTTCGCGCCTATTCCTATGCCAACAATATGCCTCTAAAATGCATCACCGTTGTTGCTTTGTAAGCACATCTACGATCTATTCCCTGCTAGATGACGTTAACAAGGCAAGCATACCTGAGCTGTGCCTAAGCTGTACTTGAGCTGTGTTCTAATAGTATAACAGCTTGTTTTCGAAGTATAAAAACATCCTTCTGCCTTAAGCATCTCTCCTTTCCCTTCCTTTATAATACAATTAAATCTACGATTAAATATCTCTTAGAGTGTAAGTTGTGCCCCTCACGGACCAATAGGACGTGCACGACAAAATACATATTTTTTTTAGAAGTGAAATCCTCGGGGATTCGAATCCTTGTCGAAAGGCGTAACTTACACACTAAGGGATACTAAGTTACACTAGAAACCAAATCAAACTAAATAAATAACCAAGAAATCAACTACATCAGCTATAATAATAAATACTTAATCTTATTAAAATAAAGAAAAGATATAATAAAATATATCATCGTTCTCTGGTTCTAGCTGCCAAATCTAGAAGGTTCAGTCACTACCTTACAGTATTTTACGCTGCCTCGACGGCTCGCTTCGAGTTACAAAGCCGGCTGTATGATTGGCTGCGTTTGATCATCCGCGTTCTTTTTGCAGGTGGGGTTGAGGGCGGGGTCGGCGATCCAAACCCCTCCACATCGGATACCTCAGTCGGGTCTCAGTCGAGGGCTATACATTTACCCGTTACGCCCTAATATGGTTCTGTCTTTTTTTCAGCAGCTCAAGATAACAAAGCACACGCTTTACCCCCGTGGCTGCCGAATGCTGTTGCCGCATTATACGTCGTACGATTCGTGCCCGCATTCCGTAGCCAGTTCTTCGCCCTTCCGGTGCCTACAATTAATTATATAATTATATTCCATGTCAGCTCAAGGACTCTTCATTCCCACTCTATTTTCAAAAACGAAGTTGTGCCTGTAAAACCCATATACCCTCAGAAACAACTGTCCTCATACACACATCACTCAGGAACACTATCATCATGGCTCCGAACGGCACCAACGGCACAAACGGCACCAACGGCGCCCACGCTGTCCACGATAACAACAGCAAATTCGATCCACACTTCACACAACATGTCATTGACCTTATGAGCCCTCAGACAAAACCTAGAGACAGAGAGATCCTCACCTCCTTGATCAGGCATATGCACGACTTTTGCCGCGAGGTCGAGCTCAAGCAAGACGAATGGGTTCTCGGTGTCAACTACATCAACTCTCTCGGCCAAGCTTACCAGAAGAACCGAAATGAAACATGGAGGGTGTGCGATATCTTAGGTATTGAATCGTGAGTGCCCCCCCTTACGTCATCTTCGGCAGCAGCATAATTATTTTCATCAAAGAATTCCCCCAAGGGCTAACAACGTCTGTCCAGTCTCGTCGACGAGATCAACCACAAGATCGTTACCGATGACGGCCGCGTTCCCACATCCTCCACCATTCTTGGACCCTTCTGGTCCCCCGAAACACCATTCCGGGACCTTGGCGCCAGCGTAGTCCAGAACATGCCAAAAGACGGGCAATTCACATTTTTCCACGGTGTTATCAAGGACGTTGACACCGGCAAGGGTATCTCGGGCGCAGTCTTCGATATGTGGCAGGCCAGCACCAACGGCAAGTACGACGTCTTCGACCCTGAGAACCAGACCCGCCACAACCTCCGAGGCAAGTTCCGCACCAACGAGAACGGCGAATTCTCGTTCTACTGCCTTAAACCGACCGAGTACGCCATTGACACCTCCGGCCCCTCGGCTGAGCTGCTTACGATGATGGGTCGCCACCCCTTCCGCCCCGCCCACATCCATATGATGGTCACTCATCCTGACTTCGTCGGCGTGACGGCTCAACTGTACCCGAGGGACGACCCTTACTTGGAGACAGACACTGCCTGTGCAGTCAAGGACGACCTGCTTTTGGATTTTAAGCCCGTTCAGAACGAACCCAAGGGCGCTACCCTTGACGTGGAGTACGATGTTCGTTTGGTCTCGAAGAAGTACAAGCCCGATTCCACTATGTTGATGGGGAACGCGAACCAGAACAAGTTCTGATTGGGTTCTAACAACGGCGGCTAGTGAGATAGTCTTATCATTGAAGGGTCATGGAGTGAAGTTGAAGTTGTGAAGAGATGCTCAACCCATCCTCACCCCCATCCTAAGAGCATTCGGGTAAAACGATGCTATTGACTACCTTAGCGGAGCAATACGGTCCTGAATAACTGGGCAGAAACTGTATAGCGAGTCTTGATCGTGTAGGAACTGTATATAGGTTTTTAGTATACTAGTAGCCGAACTCTAAGTTCGGCCTTATCTCCTATATAAGTTAGTTTTAAAATTCTTAGCTAGTTATTTGTAAACATACAAAATACCTTAATAGTAAGGACTTTTATTTCTATTCTTATTTCTCTATACAATCTTCCACATGGCATATAACTAAATTAAACATAGATGTGATATAAGCTTATTTTTAAACATTAAGCATATACCACTTCCTATACATCTAGATGTATCCATAGGGTAATTCTACTCCTATAACCATAACGCAATAAACTAATATGAAAAAAAGCAAAAGTATATAGCTATAGAGTAGGAGACTAATACAAATTGCCTGTACTTTTGCGTAGACACATCACATCGCTACCAAGTGTCGCTAGTTAGCGATGCGCACGCACTAGCACAACCCCTGAGGAGGTTATATACCATGTAGGACATAAACAAGTCTCTATACTCGTCTAAAGCCGTTACGTCTGGCCACTCCTGCAGCTTGTCCTCCGGAGGCTCTGCGAGGGCAGTTCTCGGGTTAAATTGTCCGGCCGAGCCTTAGGCGAGGACAGCGCGATTTGGCCCTCGGGGAAACCCTGGGTAAGTTGACGGATTCGTCGGGACCACTCCGGCCGGCCGGCTAAAGGACATATCTTAGTTTCTGTAGAAAACAAATAAGAGGGGGACTACGAAGTACTACTAATGGACTCCCCTATGCTTATTATAGTTTTTATATTTTGGTTTTTACCTTTTAAGTCTAATCGCTTAATGTTTGGTAAACGGCTAAAAATCCTAAACGTAGTACTTGGAAAAGATTCTGTATAGTTTACTCTCCCTACTTTACTCTGCTAAGGTATATTTAACTGGTTATTATCGGTTGTGTCTTTTAGCTCCTTTGGAAGGGTTTAATTAGTAGTCTTAAGCTGATTCAGTTCATGCTCTGAGTGCTGCCTAAGTTCTGATTCTGCCACGGCTCGATCCTTCTATAGGGAGTATTAGCAAGACTTAGAGGATATGAGAGGAGATTTTTATGTATGTGCTTTGATAGCTGTTCTCGAAGTTTGCTTCTCTGCCTACTGCGCTCTAAGTTACTTATTCGAATTACTTCGTAGAGATATTGTTATCTGTGAATTATAGGATGCAAAATAAGAAGGAAAATTAGACTTATAGTATCTCTTCTAGAAATGGGATAAAGACTTAGAGACTTGCATTATAGTGCGGAGCGATTTCTTTTACCTAAATTCAAGGTCTTGGAAAACGACACACCATGAAACGACTAACAGAATCAGGTTATGCCTTAAACATGTTGTGACTGCCGTATATCGTATATAGCATTTATTGCTTTAAAACAGACCGAGGAGACTTGATGTGAGATTCTATCGACCTTGGGATATATGTAGCTGTTGAAGCATTGTTAACTTTGTGGTTTGGTTAAAAAGATAACGATACAATGCGAAGGTATCTGCCAAACAAGAATTTTGCAACTTATTCTGAAAGAGAAAATTTGATTACGGAGCTCTTATGGTATGCACATAGGAAAGTTTCAACCAGCTCTGTGGAGGATTGTACTTTCTAGAACGTCGGAATGTCGAGGAGACGAATTGATCCTCGAAAGTAACGGAATGGTCTAAGTTGTAAGCATTCTACTCAAACCATCAACAAAACAGAATTGTGCTTGCGGCCTGACTCTATTTCCGGGCATGATCAAAAGGGAGAATTATTGATATAATATCGTTCGATAGATGGCTTTAGGTGGACAAAGATAGTTATCAGGCAAGTACCTGCGGCTCTTTACCAGTGGTAAATACAAAGGCTTATCAGTGCCATTTTAGCCCAGGACAAGGGATGCCGAACTGGAATTCTATTCTACTCTGAAAGGAGTAGAGATCATTGTTCGCTTAGTAGTAACACTCGCTTGCAAAAGCGTCTATCGACCAGGTGTACCACAAGATGAAGTTGAAGATGTACCTCGTGATCTAGACATTAATTGGATTAGAGCAGCACAGAACATTGCTGTAGCAAAATACTTAGATATTATTGGTCATTACTCACGTTCTACAGAAGAGCAATTGGCAAAGAATTTGTTGGGGAGTGGAGCGACGGCTAAAGTAGTTTGGATCGATGCGGAATTCGATAGAGCCCAAGATGCAGTACGCAGAAAGTTCGAAATAATAGTTTGTACCTTAGGCGATGATCTCCTACATCTGTATCAGCCATCATTTCAATGAGACTGTGTATATCTACTTCAAAATGGTGGCTCTCTTTTCAGTGGTCTTGCGTTTACAGCAAAACATCTTCAGGATTGGGTCATAATCATGTAGAGATTATTGGAATGTAGGCTCGCTTGAGGTGTTATATCCTTAGTACCATATAACTAGGAAGAAGAATGATATGGTGTGACTACTATTAACTTTCTCTGACTTTTGCGTATTGCTTGCTAATTTCTAGTGTGCCTTCTCGTACGTTTACTCATTGATTAAGAGAGGCAAACCTAAAAATAAGCATATATCAATTGAAATACATGAAGTACTGTTATATACGACCATAGACTAAGGAGAACTGGGCATCCCGTCCGCTCTGCCATACATAAGCCTTATGTTTCATAAGGTAGATGGTCTTACCCTCCCTTTATAGAAATACGTACCTCGCTGCCTTAAGAGGGCTGATCGAGGGTAATAAATAGTAAGTAGGGGTGAGTAGGGGTATGTACGGTTGAGTATAGGTGAGCATAGGTGAGCAAGGGTGTTTGGTACAGAAGTACTTATATACTTCTTTAAAGCCACGTAAGGTAAAAGGTACCGGTAATTCTAAGTATACCTATATAATTTAAGGGACATCTCTCGAAAAGGTAGCTACGGGGAGGGTGACTACAGGAAAAGGTGCCTACAAAAAGGAAAACTCCCCTCCTAAACAAGGTAGGCCTCTGAAAATAGCGGTGCCGCTCTAAAAACGAACTACTATACATAATCTTCTCCCTCGTGACTTATGACTATAACATTGTAGGAAGATAAAGCAAACGCAGCAGCTATAGTCAACCTTTCTTAAACTGCCTTCAAAGGCTTAATTCTATCTAGCATCCTCGTCTCTGTCAGGTATAATTGTGCTTTTTAGAGGAAGGGCAAGCCGCACTCGAATTACACTAGCAATATGCTTCCAATCACACATGGCTCCCTGACCTACATCACCGCATGCCAAAATCTTACTATTGAAAAGACATTAGAACACGTTAATACTTATTAGCTTAATATAATTTGAGTATTATTTACCTTTGAGGCATCAAGACTTCATACCATCCTGAACTTGCACTAGCCCCATCGACACCCCATGCATTCGTAAGTGTAGAAAGCTGATGTGCTGTGACTGGATGAGTCCACATACACGTATTCATTGAGGGTGCGACTAAGATTCTTTTTCCACTTGCAGGATCGGTGTCCCAGGCGCGAATCACGTTTGTAAGTAAGGAATCGCAGAGACCGTTTGAAATCTTAGCGAGCAAGTTCGCAGACATGGGAACGACTGCAAGGAGGTGTGCCCAACGTCGTAATTCAATATGTAGTATTTTTGAATCTCGCACCCATGGATATTTCCAATCGTCGTCATCTTCGTGTATAGAGCTGACATTAGGAAGTAGGGCGAGGGAGGCTACTGTAGGTTGCTCCGGAGATTGCCCGGCGAGAAAGCGTGCAGCAGTTTTCGTCAGTATAACTCGGATTGATAGATCCGAATCGCTAGCGAACAGGGAGATAATAAGCGGGAGCTTAATCACTGCGACAGAACCTGTAGGTAGTATCTGGAGTGTTAGTAATCACTATATCTAGACAAAGTTGTTCCTAACTTTCAGATATAAGATGCTAGGACAACTCGAAGCAATTGTAACTGTTAAAAAGCTACGTACCACTAGCAGCTAAGAGAAGATGTTTCTTGCCGTCGTCAAGTGAGCTTGCGATAGCCGCCGCTGGAGATTGTAGAGCAGCTTCGGCCGTGCTGTCTTTGCATACCGTGGCCATGCTGCTGCTGCTCGATGACTTGGTGTCGTTAAGAAAATGCGTCTTCTAATAGTTGTGGTGGATGTAGGCTGCTGTAGGTAACTAACTGCGTGTGTGGTTGAGAAAGGATTTTTATTACCTCAAGCCGTTCACCTGTCCTCATGGCATCACGTGGAATATGTCTAGTTAACAAGCCACGTGATGCCGTGCGTACTGACGAAGGATAAGGTACGAAGTACTGTACGTACAGAACAGACGTGATACATTCTTAACTTTAAACCCTCAGAATTTTCCTTACTGTAGATATTTTAGAGTAATAAATAGACTTCAAAAGAGAGGTGCTGTTCCAGAAAAAGAGTGCTGCACAGACCAAAACGGGACTAGTGCCATTCGGGAACGTCAACCTGCTAGAAGAATACCTAAGATTGCAGTGGCTACGTGTTCCTTCATATCCACACGCCATATATCAACCAAAGCGCAATCTAAGGGTATATCAAGACTTTAAGATCCGCAAATTCCACTAATTCCTTTATATTCCTAAAATGATCGATCATCAAGAGGTTCTGGTGGAGTTCAAGCCAGATCCCCTAGACCATCAATACTGGCTCAACTATAACGCATGCCTACAGTTGAAAGAGCTGGAATGTCAACTTGCCATCGATGTTCGGAAGCTGAATTCCGGCAAAATTGTAGCTAACTGTGAAACTCGTAATGAGCTGGGCGGCCATCTCAAGGACGGGCCGGATGTGTCTAGAAAGCTCGTACAAGACTTTCTGAAGGACACCATTAAATCCCTCTCAATCCAACTGAATGAAGTTCGCAATGAGATGGCCAGATTCGATTCTCCTTCATTCTCGCATAGCAAATTCTTGAGATACTTTGACCTTCGTCAGAGCCCGGAGAGCTCTCACTTTTATGGTCCAGCGACCCGGTCTCTTTTAGCCACCAAAATCGAGAAGTACGTCACGGAGGTACAAGAAAGGCTACCACTTCATCCAAATACCCTATCTGATTTCCCTCCACCTAGCATCACTAAGAGTGATATTGTATTAGCTATCGGTGACTCCTATAAACCAATGGAAAAGAAGGGAGGCTATACTATATGGGAACAGCTTCGCCGAGAGATTGGGACGCGCTTTCTTCAGGATAAGCGAGGATTCAAAACCGGCACAGTTGCTTTAGGAATTTGCTTCGATGACGTCTCTGATTTTATCCCTAGAGAACTTTGGGAAGACAGATTCAAAAGCGCGAATACGCAGGAAAAAGAACAGGAACCAATGAAAGAGGAATGTGCCGAAACAAATTTGAAGCTCTTATTCTCAAGAGCGGCTCTAAACAAGTATTCAAAATACGGAAACTTGGTGAAGGTGCTTGCCTGTCTGGTCGGGAATCATCGGAAATTTTTAGGGAGGCAGAAATATCAGTCTATCCGTTACAGAGTGATAGCTGAGTCTCCTCTTGACCAAGTTTGGTTCTTTGACGACAAATCAGAGGATGAATATTTTCCCAACATTCTTGAGAAGCGAAAGGTCCTAGAGCGCACAACAATATCAACAACAACTAAAACGCAGAATAGGAATGTGGTATCCGAGTTCGATCCTGAAGAGACGGTAAGTCAGCTTGAGGCCTCGCTCTCCTGCGAATTGAATGAGTCAGTACGTTCAAGACTAGAACTGTTGCTCGATGAGCTGAAATCCTTCGCCAAGCTCGCTCAGGTATCCAAGAATCACAACACCGAGAAAGCCACCACAATTTGTAACATGTGTCCGGCCATCTCTGTCCTGGCAGTAAATGGTGCCTTCTTAGCTACGGATGACACCATCGACGGTGTCACGGTTGAGGACATATTGTCTTTAGCGCCGGGAAGGCCTTGACTCCATCCGTCTTTCATAAGGCTGTGAAGGCTATCATCAGCTTCAGCCGAGTTGAGAACGTTGCCGTCGTGCCTTTATCGCTCTTCAATAAATGCACATCGAAGCCTACATTAAGTGATCTTGGAGAAGTAGCCACCTACTTCCGTACTTGGCTATCCTCAAATCAGCACGAGGGTATCACAACTGTGGTGGTACACCCCCCTGACAATGCCCGGCTTCTGGCAATCTGTGAAATAAGAACTTCACGCAAGCGGAGAAACTCATATTCTAAGAAGGGAGACTTCGTCGAACGTACTACTTCAATGTGCGAAGCCATCGTTATCGCTGTTGGTGGAGTGGAAAGCAAGAAAGTAAAGAAGTTCGAGGCAGATCTGAGAAAATTATTCCAAAACATTTTCCCAGGGAAGCCAGTGGGCTGGGCCTGGTGGGATGCGGAATTGGCTGATCCGGCCGATGAGGAGTCCTATGTCTTGCAAGGTGTCGATTGGGCAATACGTGAGATCCTGGTAGCTGAGTCTGCGTGTTCTGTAGATGACGCTCTGATCCTCTTGAGCTCCGTCCTTAGCTGTGTAGGACCAGTCAAGATGGGGACTATACGTAAGGTAATGGGTTACGAGTCCTTTGAATTCGATGGCGTCCGACCCATACCAATCCCCCAACGTCCATTCGATGATTATGAGAGAACTCGTCTTCGTCGCCTGGCTTCAGTTTTCATAAGCAGAGACTTGCAAAAGGCTGAAGAGCTCGTGCAACGACTTACTTATCGACGCGCCTGGTCAGCTGAGGACACCGACGAGATTTCTTCCCCATTCTCCCCCACAGAAGATGGAGATGGCACTGACGGCAAGGAAAGCTTTTCTGAGATTACGACTGAGCCGGAGAATTTGATCATGGATATTGAGGCGATCCTAGGAGACCACTCTACCAACGGGTTGTCAAGCTTCATCGCGTCTCGCGTTGATCCCCGTCTACAGTCCATCCCTTTAAAATGCAAAAGTTTGACCTTGAAAGATTTACCAAAGCCTAAGTTCACAATGGAAGGAATGGAAAATGAAGACATCATATTAGCTCGTCGTCAGGAGCTTTGCGAACAAGGACATATAACCCAAAACCAGCTCGATTTCTTGGAGTACACAGAAGATATAGACCGCGCCATAGATAACGCGGCTCCTCAGCCGGTGGAAGAAAACAAAGGTGCGTTGCTTAGAACTTATATCAATAAATGCGTGATAGAGAACCTCACTAACGTTATGGTCCGACAAAATAAGCCCTCGTCGAAATCGACGAGTGTCTTGCGGCTGTACAAAGACATCGCAACAGGTTCAAAGACAAATTAAAGGCCGACACCCGTCTTTGTCTAAGTCTTGAGGGCCCTACGGAAGCTCAAGCTTGCGGTATCTCTGCAGCACATTGGCGCTGGTGTGTGGCAAATGCAACAAAGTCGACACGGAAAAGAATAGCATTTCGATGCACTGATCCGCGACATCAGCCTCTGCAAATACAGTACGTTTTTGGTCAAGATATATTGACTACAGAGCTTCTTGAGACCTTGGTGCCGGTTGATATCGACGATCCAACTTATTCCGGCCGTTACAACACATCATACCTCAGCGAAGTAGTGATACCTGCTACCTCTGCATCCACAACTCGTCGTGTGGTGGTCGTATATTACGGCAGCGCAACATCAGTGGAGGGCGAAAGGCGCCGGTTCCGAGAGCACGAACAACTCATCTCTCTCGGCTATGATGAGATTATGTCCTTACGTACAGACCGGCGGGCAACGCATGTATCAAATTTTCATGCTCTTGCAGCGATGGAAGGTGCCCGGCATCGATTTTTTGCCCTGCACAGATTTCCACAAGTACCCCACAACCCTCATGTAGGGTTCCATTGCAGAACTTTAGCCCGTGTGTGTGAAAACATCAACCTCCTGGGTGCACAGAAGTTGGATATAAGCAGCTCCGACCCCCGAGGAGTTGCTAATTTGCAGCTCTTGGAGTATTTCAATACCAGTGGTCTCGAATCACCTCCAAAGCATCGGTTTCACGTGGCCAATCGCTGCTTGCCCATGCTTCAGGCTGGACTCGACGGAGGTGCAACCGACACCGATGTCAAGCAATACTCCAAGCTTTGGCAAAGCTTAGAGGACTTTTATCTCCAGAAAGGAATCCCTTTTCTTCCTCAGTGTGACATGGAAAACATTGTGAAAGACGTCGAAGGTGAGAATCTGAGCAGAATGCCAGAGCTAGAATTGAGGGCCAAGGAAGCGAGGATTCGTTCCATGTACGCTTCGGTCCTTCGGCACTACGGTCAGACGTTTCAGTACACGTGGTACAAGGACTTTCGAATTGACATAGCCATTATCGTCAGTGTCATTCATTACACCAGCTCTCATGGTCTGGTCGATGGACCAGACCAGTTCGATGTCTATAAGTTCAAAAGCGCCATGGTTGAATGGTGGATTATTCATAGCGAAGTGAGGATGCTCGTACCGGAACTCGCTGAGCATTTAACGCCTACTTCTATTGAAGGATCATTTGTCGACGGCTTCACGAATCAGACATCAATCTATCGACGATCCATGATTGGGCCGAATTTTCGATTTATGAGAGGTGAGTTCGGAATGCGTAAAATCTAGCCTTTACTAACATCGCGGAAAGATAAGTTTACAGGCGACTTCAACAAACTAGATATGAATACTCACTAAGTTCGGATACCGACGATGGTAAAAAAACGGGTAATTGCCATATCCAGAATGCAAATTTACCAGTCGTCTACCGAGACAGAGTTTTCACTTGCTCAGTGGAAATCTGCCATACCAGAATTGGCGCCGATTCGTGGGTCTGTTGGCCGCCAGTACAGGACACTTGCACAACGGGTCAAATTACAGCTACAGAGGGACTTCGGACAATGTGATTATGCTTACGCCGATGAGATGATATGGGAGAGCGAGGCTTTATTTCAACTCATCATGGCAAGCCTGAGAGTGTTGACCAAAGCGTTGCGCGAAGGAATCGTGAGTTCAGAAGCCCTGGAAGCCTGGAACACATTGCCCAGCTGGGAACCGACACAAGGGAGTCTCACAGCCTATTCTGAAAGCTCTGACCTACAGCAACAACTACTTTATGCGGCTGACCAAGAATCCGAAGATATTTTACCAACCTCCACTGAAGTGCTTGAATTTGCGGGGTCATTGAGACATCACCACTGTCCCGACGCAAATACAAATACCCAGCACACAGACATTGATCCACCCACCGCGCCAGAAAAGGCCAGCCGTTCGGATGGACAAAGGTATAATTGGCAGTTAGAGCCATTTATGAAACCTCATAACCTTTATTTTGAATTCGGCTCGCGCGCTCGGCGTCTGAAAAGTAAGACCAGGCAGGGAAGTCAGTCGTCGAAGCCTTCTAACCGGCTTGGAGCCCCAGAAATTGAGACAACTGAGCCATCAAAGCCAGTTAGGAATTGCGAAACAAAAGACACAGGGAGATATCAGCCGGCGAAGCCCACTAGGAAACGGAAAGCAGAATATATGATGGAAAACCAGCTTTCGAACTCCTCTAAGGTTATTACTTCTAGAAACAGCGGTATTCTGGACACTATCGCGGAACATGAGTCAAATTCAGAGACTACTTTGGATACAGGGCTTTATTTCCTAAGGCGCCCTGACGCTAAGGATTTTCTCGAGACCAAGGATGAATTTCTTCTCAGAATATACAATCAACGCAATCCATCGACTGATTACTTCGATAAGTGTAAGTGTTTCTTCCATTGATGCAATCAAATGATTAACCAAGAGACTAGCTCAAACAGACCTCGAGTTTCTAAAATACATTGCGTCTGATCCTGTACAAAGCGCCGCAAACAGAGAGCAAGTGGTCAGGGATTATGCATCGAACCATGGCGGGACACCCCGATGGTACCGCCGAACTAGGCGGACAGTCTCTTCGTTCCTGCGGCATTACACCAAGGACGAAGCCCCAGTAAAGGTCTACGCTTCGGAGCTCCTACTTCCCACCCGTTTGAGCATGTTTATCGCTGCTAAAACCCACAATTTTGGTACGTATGTATGAGGGTTGTCGCTGAAACGACTTACACAGTACTGATGATATATAACCCATCCAGATCCCTTGTTCGAGATCTTCAGAGAGGCGCTTTGTGCAGTAACTGACCAAATGTCCAATGGTCCCATTCACATAAATGATTTGAAAGCGAATGCGCCTGCGGCCGTGAAGAAACGGGAAGATACTGCAAGAGAGTTTTCGAGGAGGGTGAGAAGTGAAAGTGGACTTAATGGTTGCACATTCGAATACCCTGTGGCGCAACTAGACGGCAGCACCTTCAAGCGCATATGGGGCCCATACGGTGAAGGCGGTTCTGCGTTGTTTGACCGCATAGAATCAGATTACCAGAACCGGAAGAAGTAAGTAGACCCCAGTGAGACTCTACACAGGCACTTAATAACTATTCTTCACCTATCAGCCAAGGGTATATTTGCGGTGAATGTGGCCTCGCGTTTCCCACCGAGGAAATTCTCAACGCTCATCACCGCATGCCTGTCACGTGCTTTGGGAGGTGTGACTACTGCAAGGCACATGGCTATGCCTGCGATATTATGCGAAGCATCACCGGGTCGTGCAGAAAGTGTAAGGAGTCGGAGAATCTCTGCAGTATAGGGCAAATAACGAGGCCCTGTCCCAAGTGTGATTGGAGATTCTTTGGAAAAAGCACGCGCAGTGTACACAAGATGAAATGTGAAGGCAAGTGCAACCGCTGCAAGGAGAAAAGCTTGCCTTGCAGGCGTAAGAAGTTCCAGCTTACCCAACATGATCGTGGTTGCTTTCATTGTCGAGTGGCGGGGGTTCATTGCTGCAAGGATGATGAGGAAGCAGACGGGGTTGACCAAACTACAGTAACAAAGATGAGTGATTGTCTCTAGATAGAAAATAGATTAGACGTTATAGAATGATGAGTTGAAACCCTATCTCGCCTGCTTCCTACTAACCTTACCTTAGCTCATCCAGTATTGACGATAAAGCTCTGCTCACGTTTCGGAATGTAAACAGATTTCACTTAGGTTAGGATTTATGTTTAAATAAAGCAGCTTGGTTAGCCAGACCATCTACAACGACGACATCGCCTATAACACCTGCCCTGCTCACTACAGCAGTATGCTTGTTTCATAAATTACGCGAGGGCATCGCAATTGTGATGGCCTTAAGCAGCGACGCTCACCCACTAATCTGGATGGCACCAACCCAGGTATTGATCTAATACAAGCCTCAGATCGGTAGATTAGTAGTTGGGTGGGTGACCACCAGCGAATACCTACTGTTGTATGTTTCTTTTTGCCTTTTTGCCGTTCATTTTTTATGCTTCAATGGGAAAACGGTTCTAGCTATCCAACATCAATCAAAGTAGACATTATATTTATCTGCGATTGAATTCCGTCCTTGTTCTGCTATATATAAGCCTTATGTTTTATAAGGTGGATGCTCTTAGACCCTGTTTATAGAAACGTATACCTCGTTGTTTTAATGGCGCTAATCGAGAGTAAGCAATAATAAGTAGAGGTGAGCAAGGGTGTTGGCTACCTATGCGATTATAGGTGCCTTTTCTAAAGGTACTTATGAAGGAAAAGATACCTTTAACATTAAGGGTGCCTATTAGAACAGGTACCCTATAAATTAACGGTACATCCTTCGTAAAAGGTGGTCATGTGAAAAGGTACCTACTGAGGAAAAGACACCTCGTATATAAGTGTAAGGAAGACTTCCCTACTCAACAATGTGGGCCCTCTGAAGAGAGTGGTGTAGGCTTTGATTACCTTAAATGTAATGGATTCAAGGACTTCTAGAATAACTATTCTCTTATTTGACAAGCGTATAATCTTATTCTATTTAGTGCTACAATATACTGCCTTATCTTATTATATGCAATAAAACTCGAAGAAAGTAGTATAAGAATATAAGGAGGAAAGGAAATTAGGCAGATTATAACTCTTCTTTCTCTATCAACTTTGATTCAATCTAATATGACAAACCCACATGGAATTGGGCACTGTCTTGAGATACAAGTTGATATATCTAACAATTAGTCAGGTCTGAATTCTCAGTCTTTCCACATCACTTGCAAGTTCCTTATCGTTCTTTTCTAATCTCTCTTTGACAACGCAAGCATACATCTCCTCCCAGTCTGCAATGAAGGCTTCCGCCTGTTGCAGTGCTCGAAAATGCTTGTGACATGCCCCTGAAAACCTCACCACCTCAAGCTCTGCACCGCCGCTACCATTTTCCATGAGTTAGAGATGGATACCTGATATTAGATCTTTGTCCTTACTAGTAGTATGCCTGAATCCCAGGATTTCGACCATTTGCGACTGCATAGTACGCCATTTGTCCTTTTTGTGGTGTGGTTTCCCCAGCACCGTCTTTAATATTGTAATTATAATTCTCAATGCCCCTTTCCGCCATAAAGGCTTCTGCCTCCCTTAAAGTAAAGAAACCTTTAAAATTCGAATTTTGAGGGTTCGGATTCTTAAATCCAGTGATCAAGGGATGTACATCTCCCCTAATAGAGCGGCTTTTGTTAGTCACCCGTGGCACAATCGCTCGGAGAGAGTTCTCACCAGGACGAGAAGATTGTCGGAGTATGGAGGTAAAACCCGCGAATGACCGCGTAGTACTCGTTATTACGCTTCTGCTTTGAACGTTTCCCCATGCTCACTCCAAAAGAATAACACATGGAGGTAATCACTCGAGTTTTGAGTTAGGATTGTTATATTATGAAGCTCGGTGAGAAGGAACACCCTCGGTGAACGGAAAGTGCCAGATAGGTGGGAATATAGAGGAAAATTACTGACTTGAGCGGGGTAGGACTCGATGCGTGTTTAGGTATAATTGGCCTGCAGGTTGAACCAGTGATGATGAATTTTTAGATTTTAGTACAGGTCTCACAGTTCAAGACTAGTAAATATGATATGACCGTGGAACTGCTCTGAGGCAAAATCATCATAATTGCTTGGGTAAGTTCTTGATTAGTACCAAAGGATTATTAGAGCGTAAACGTTCACACCTTGTAGTCTACACTATTCTACCAACCTAAATCAGGTAACAAAATATCGTTGGTTTTTGTACTCGATGAAACTCCATTCTGCTCTATTCTAATATAGAACTTGGTGCCTTTACAGATATGTACTTTACGAGGCGTTCTAGAATAGGGTTAATATACTTGTTAATATAATTAGGCCCTTTATAACTTGCACATAAGATCCGCAACAAGAAGCACAGCATGGCAACTTAATTTCCCTGCTGCCCTGCATTTCATAGCTTGACCTTGCTGTATAGATCATACTAGCTAACCCATGCCTAGATATTTTTCTGGCGAGCTAGTATTGTGAAATGCAACTACCAAGAAAGAACAGTCAGATTGGGTCAAAGATTAAAGCTATGAAGGCGCTAATACCAACTCCACCAAGAGTTTCTGCTACTAGTGTTGATAAAAAAACGTGAGTTACCCATTACGTCCTCTCGTACCACGTCCATAAACTTGCACCACGCTGCCACTGCTCAGGCCCGGACCATCTGCTAAATCTTTACACCACCATCATCTTCATCGTCACTCTCTGCTACAAAAAAATCGCTCGTGTTGAACGACGTTCTTGAATTAGAATGAGGAACTGCCTCGTCTCCCGAATATCCAATATCAAAGTCCTCGAAACCTATTCTTAGTTGCTCTATATCTTGGGGTTCTCGATCTGGAATACTGTCAATCGGGTAGGTTGGCTCCGTGTTTGAGTCATGATGCTTTCTCTCCGACACCTTTTCGGTTAGAGTTCTAAAGGTGTCTTCCCTTATCCGGATCAGGATCTTATTTATAAGGTTCTCTCTCTTCTTTATAGCTATAGGACCCTCGTCTTCATACACATCTGGCATCCTCCATTTGGGGTATAGATTTCGATGCGTCGGCCGAACTTCAATACCACTCGCGTGAGATGAAAAGTAGTAATCACACAAGCGACAGGTAGGTTTGCTGCAGCCGATATATTTATAACCGTTGAAGAAAAAGGAGGGGTGAGTACCATAATCCCTCTCAAGAGATTCTAGGAGGAGAATCTCAGCGTGGACAATAGGCCGAAAGCTTTTTTTACGTATATAATCGTCCAGCCCAAATTTCTCCAATTCTTGTGCGTGAGCTCTGTACCTCTCCATTGCTTCGGGATCAGAAGTCATGCGGCCAATGATGCCATATACAGAAAGTCCTCCTTTTCTGTGTTTGCTCGGCAATGGGTATTGGCCGGGGAAACTGGAACCAATAAAACGAACCTCGAAGTTCTCGAAGAGTTCTGGCCATCGCTTGCGCGTCGAGACAAGAACTTTAGCGGCTTGTAGGTAAGAAAGCAGGCGTCCTGCTGCATGCCGAAGTTCGCACCAACGCTCAGATTCGTTCATTCTGTCTTCATTGGTTCGATTGCGAATGAGTTCATTAACCTCAGATGAGTATAGTCGATCAATGGCGTTTATCAGAGGTTCACAGTGTTTGGAAACTAGCTAGGCACTCAGCACAGAAAAGGATAAGACGGAGGAACTACTTACAGGCATTGTTATCTAATTCTGTATTGTTTGAGAAGTGCAGTAAGTCCTGCAACTCCTGGAGTTTTTTGAGTATGGACATAGCTAGGAGAGGAAGTTAGTGCCCTGAATGCCGAACATGATTTTCAAACTCACATTCATCCGTGTCTTCGCTTGTACATACGCCGCTGCAGAGGGCAGCGTGCTTCTTCAGCGACTTGACATAAGCTTCCACCCTAGGCCTCGCGAAAGAAAGCGATTCTTGCAAGATATGTGAGGTTTTGTCCTGCAATTCATCATTATCCGCCCTACCCAGAGTTTGGATTATGTGTAATATGAATGCTCGGGTACAAATTAAGTCCTTCTTTTCTTGCTGGTTCGATGCAAAACGATACTGGATACCATCGGGAAACTTTAAGACGACAAAAGCTGTCACCGTGCTTCCGCCGTGTTTACTATCACATAACTGACTAAGCTTGTTGACGAAGCAGTGGAAAGCACTCTCGGGAGATTGTGCCGTATCTAGTGGTAGGTCTAGAGATTTCGAAGTTCGATTAGATTTCAATGTCATGTTAAGACCGTCGAGCAGGACGATGGGCTCATAGAAGCGATGGGCGACTTTGGACCTCAACGGGATGGTGCTGCGAGAATTGGCACTGATGGAAGAGTACCCTATGAACTCATGTTTAAGCGCCTATCAAACCTTTGA
The DNA here is from genome assembly GCA_003008705.1 of Pezicula radicicola. Classification (NCBI taxonomy): domain Eukaryota; kingdom Fungi; phylum Ascomycota; class Leotiomycetes; order Helotiales; family Dermateaceae; genus Pezicula; species Pezicula radicicola. The sequence continues at coordinate 375,073 of PDUO01000034.1, forward strand.
TTGGGTAATTCTCTTGCACTAACCTGGATATAAAGGCATATTCTCAGAGGAAGTGAATTTAGAAAATTTGTATGCTGTAGTTGGCGACAAAATATTAGAATCGGGAAGACTTGAATAGAGTTGGTTCCAGGAAATGATTCTAATAGCTAGGTTTCCAAAAAAGAAAATCCTCCTCAGTGACGGAGAACTACAGTCTATAAATGCTTTTAAGATTAGCTGAGACGAGCTTGAAAATGTTCTGTAGATTTCTGTTTGTATCTGTTGCTTTCTTCATCTATCAGCCCAATATTTTGGAATCTGGTAGGTATCTAGGCGGTTTATGCACTGTGTAACACATGTGGCTCACAGAAAGCCTCAGAATAGATCTAACGCTGCACAGTGAAAGTAACCTGCAGGAGGCCTCAAGACAGACTGAAGGCTGCAGAGGACGAATGGCCCACAGGAGGCCTCACTACAGACTGAAGGCTGCAGAGGACGAGTGGCCYRCAGGAGGCCTCACTACAGACTGAAGGCTGCAGAGGACGAGTGGCCTGCAGGAGGCCTCACTACAGACTGAAGGCTGCAGAGGACGAGTGGCCTGCAGGAGGCCTCACTACAGACTGAAGGCTGCAGAGGACGAGTGGCCTGCAGGAGGCCTCACTACAGACTGAAGGCTGCAGAGGACGAGTGGCCTGCAGGAGGCCTCACTACAGACTGAAGGCTGCAGAGKACGAGTGGCCTGCAGGAGGCCTCACTACAGACTGAAGGCTGCAGAGTACAAGTGGCCCACAGGAGGCCTCACGATAGATTTGGCACCTCGCATTGCACCCAGGTGGCTTAATCCTCAGGCTAACTAAGGCTTACTCGTACCATACAGCCGGTCTCACACCAAGCTCCCGCGGGGCCTATAGCGACTAGCCAATGAACACTTGAATGCATAAATCTCCAGAGCCTCAAAGTTTTCACTTAAGAGAGGGTGGTAGCACGACAATATAATAGAATATTTCTTAAAGAGTATTTAGTAATATCTCGAAGTGGTCAATAATCCCATAATGTGAATATTTATTGTTAAGTCACGCCGCGGCCTACACTATACAGCCAGTTCACAGACCCCGGAGTCCGCATCGAAATAGATCCGTAGAACAGATTCTTTTTCTAAGAAGCTGGGCTGTTTTTCACTACAAGATTTCCCCACGCTAGTGGTAGAATGAGGGAATAAAGCGTGGTTGGATTAATAGGTATTAGAAGTCAGATTGGGATTGGAGACAGTACGTATGCTTTTAATTAATAAACGAGAAGTTTGGTGAATTCTATGAATCTGACTAATGGAAAGCAATATTGTTCCTTCTTCGTCTCGTACACAAACAACTCCGAGGCTTTGCATTAAGCCCTTTGCAACCCAAATCTGGCTGAAATTACTTCTTGCAGTACAGGAGAAAAGCATACCTAACCATGTCAAATTGTCCTTTCGGCTCTGGGGGGGACCAACACGCCACTTTCGGATCTACCAACGATTCAGAACCATTATATAATGATGGTCTGAGCTACCAAGAATATAGTGATGTTGCAGATCCTACATATCCAGATTATTACGAACAACAAATTCTTTACCAACTTGATCCTTCCCCAGAGACCTTTAGCTTTGATGACGCAAATCCGGCTTTCCTGACTCCAGATAACCCCTCACCCGATCTAGATTTGGGTATCGAAAGTAATGGGGATTCTAGTCCTACGATTACCTCATCGACTTACCCTCCAATCTTGAGCCATTAGGTCTCAAGTGATATATATCCTTCCGAAGGGATTCAGATCGACTACGGACAGCAAGGCCCGGAACTCTCGTCAGACTTAGACTTGAATTTCTATCAAGGGTTCCCAGAAAATACAACCCAATTACATCCCTCTCCACTGGCGCACCAGGCTCTTATATCTCACTCTCAACATCCATGGTCACATTTACCCTCATATATGCCTGGTTCGCAGCTTCAGCAAACTGAGCAAGCAGCAATTATGCCAGAGCAGAGTATTGATCCGTTGATAAATGAGCCCTCAAGTGAATTGTTCCGATGTGAGCATTGCAGAAAGAGATTTTTCAAGCAGTTTGAACTCACGTGAGTTTTTGTTTCCAATATTCTCAATTTGAAAGGAGCTTACCAGAAGTCAGAAAACATAAGAAAGCCCACACAAAGCCATGCATATGTCAGGTCTGTCCTCAGAAGAGTTATAGAGCAGGTCAACTAAAAGACTTACATCGACATTACTGGTCCCATCATGAAGAGTATGCAGACGCACACAAGATACCAAAAGACTTAAAGGCTTGCTCTGAGTGTGAGTACAAGGGAAGAAGCGACAATGTCAAGAGGCATCGGCAGAGCCAGCATAATGCATGACGAGGTGCATGCTTTGGAGGGGCGGGGGAGGGGCGTAGGTTCACTCATGTTAACAAGGAGGGGGAAGGAGGAGGCGTGGTCTACTGATGTTATTAAAAAGGAGGGCAGTTAGTGTTTAGTAGTTTTTCATCTATCATTCTCATTTCCTTAAATTGTTGGACCGCAGAAGTTCCTTTCCCTTGGCATGAATTACTGGATCGACATTTTTCTCTACTTTTTCTCCTTAAATTCATGGGTTAACTTTTAAGATAATTGCTTCGGATTTAAAAACATGGGACATTTTTAGGAAAATACATGCAAAACTCTGCAAGTCATTCTCTTTCGGAAATATAGCGCAACACTATAGTAATTCTGCCTACCTATCCGCCAAAGGATCGTGATAACCAACAATCTCTGTACATTAGGCCACATATCTCAATATACATGCAGTATGACTGCATAAGCTATATGAAAATAATAGACCAAGGCTGTTCTATCAGTGAGACATTTCTAACAGTTTTCAACTTGAATATCCAAAACCACCGCCATGAGCACCAGGGACATTGTGTGTTAATGCCAAGAAATCTTGACGTGCATCTTGCCACTGCCAGGAAAATCGCCTAGCGATTGCCTTAATAGGCCTTCTGCATTAGTGAGGCCTTCTGCATTAGTGAGGCCGTCTGCATTAGTGAGGCCTTCTGCATTAATGAGGCCGTCTGCATTAGTGAGGCCGTCTACATTAGTGAGGCCTTCTGCATCAGTGAGGCCTTCTGCATTAGTGAGGCGGGGTGCTTTTGGAGAGCCTTACCCGATGTAACTGTCTTATATTTGTGGGATTTGTTGCAAACAAAGCCTAAACCTAATCAGTTTGCAACAAGTGGGAGAATTCGCTTTCAGATATAAGTAATATATGAACTATCAGCCCTGACTTTTCAAAATAGAACTTTTATCAGACCAGATTAAATTCAATTTAGCCAGGCTAACTCAGATCCAAATTTTCCGACACAGATTCGCATTCAAACGCGTTCAAATTCATTTAGGATATTATTTGGATAGTATTTAGTAGGTATGGCGTTCCACTATTGTCAGCCCTACAAAAAGCCATAGGATTAACATGACTAATGACAGTGAATTCCTACCTACTCGTTCCTCATCCTCGGTTAATAGCACTAAAAAAATATTGGAAGAGGCTATTCTTTGCCGAGAAAGTCCACAACCTACAGCCGTTGGCACAACCGGGCCTATAGACACCCAAGAAAATATGACTGTCAATTCAAGAGCCTATCAATTGGAGATGTTAAATGAAAGCCTGAGGAGAAATATCATTGTTGCGGTAAATATTCTCCTGCTCTTTGCTCTGCCACCAAACTGACAATCCATGCACTAGATGGACACTGGCAGCGGCAAAACACATGTGTAAGCTACAGTATCTGTCTTTCGAAATCTCGTCTTCACAACTTAGTCAGACCTGATTATAAATTGGAAACAGAGCTATCCTTCGCATTAAAAAAGAGCTTGAAAGCGCTCCAACTCAACGGGTTAGCATCAACCAAAAACAAATACTTATAAAGTTAACCACTTTCAGCTCACATGGTTTTTGGCCCCCACCGTGGCACTTTGCTTGCAGCAGTTTCATGTGCTTCAATCGCAGATATCATCAGTTCAAATCAAATTATTCACGTCAGTTGACAACGTTGACAGATGGAAAGAGAAGGCAGATTGGGATACTGTATTAACCAATGTTAATATTGTTGTCTCAACATATGCGGTCTTGCATGACGCGCTTTGTCATGGATTTGTTAACATGGAGTCACTGGCTTTACTTGTTTTTGACGAAGGTCAGTTATAAATTGTTCTGATCTGAATGCCTGATTATTCATTACAGTCTTAGCACATAACTGTATTGGACGCAGTCCCGGGAGCAAAATTATGCGAGACTTCTACTGGCCAAAAAAGGAAGCCAAACGTCCCGTGCCACATATCCTCGGACTGACGGCAAGTCCAATCATGGGCTCTAAACTCAACGCTTTAGAAAACCTCGAGGCACTCTTGGACTCAACTTGCAGAAGTCCCCGTCTGCAGAAAGAGGAGCTGCTGGTGCATGTGAAGCGGCCAAAATTGATGTATGCTCGTTTTAAGGGAAATGAAGTCTTTGCAGACACATTCAACCGTACGTACACTATGGAAAGCCTAGCCGCTGTTTACAAGAGTCTCAACATCGATCACGATCCAGAGATTGTACGCCTAAGAACTAGAAACACCGAAGCAAGCAGGAATCAAATGGAAAGAGCACTTATGAAAAACAAAACCTTCATACAAGACCAAATGAAATCGTTCTGCCGAAGATCAAATGAAATATATCTAGCTCTTGGAGATTGGGCTGCCGACTTCTATGTCTCTCATGTTGTCTCGAGTTGCATACATTCTGCCGACTCGAAGAATGCAAGGTTCATGGAATGGGACGACTCCGAGAAACGATATCTTGCAAACGCTCTAAAGTCTGTGGATGTAGCTCCTCAGACTTTGTCAGTTATGTCTGAAAAGTCAATCTCCCGTAAGGTTCGCGCCCTGATCAATTTTCTTTGTTCTTGTGGCGAAAACACCATTGGCATTATATTTGTCAAAGAAAGAGCAATTGCCTATATGCTCCATCGCCTCCTTTCAGATCATCCAGAGACCTGCCACCGACTTCGTTTCGAAACTATAGTCGGAATATCTCAGCGCCCACGAGGAAAACGGGATATTTGCGAAATGCCCAATCCCGAGAATACCCTTGCTAAATTCCGGTCCGAGAAAATTAATTTCCTTATAGCAACAAGCGTGCTTGAAGAAGGAATTGACGTACCACAATGTAAACTGGTTATCTGCTTCGACAAACCTGCTAATCTCAAGTCATATATTCAATGCAGAGGCAGGGCTCGGTTGCCAGAGTCGGAATGGGTCATGCTGCACGACACAACCTCGAAGGACCAAACAACGCAATGGGAGGAATTGGAGCGTGAGATGAAGTTGCGATACGAGGAGGAAGAAAGAACTATCCAAAGGCTCGCAGAAACAGAAGCGAGTGAAAAGGAGCAATGCTTAAGGCGTCAGTTCAGGGTACAAAGCACCGGTGCCCTGTTGGATATGGACAATGCAAAGGGTCACCTCCAATGCTTTTGTTCCCGCCTGTCTTCACATTCTTCTGTGGAGATGCGACCACAGTACATTATTCAAGAGGAAGAGCCGGAACACGGTGGGCACAATGAGCAGCCACTGCTCAGTGCAAAAGTTATATTACCGGTCACTCTAGACTATAAGCTACGAATACACAAAAGCAGACTTTCATGGCGTTCTGAAAAGAATGCAACTAAGGACGCGGCATTCGAAGCTTATATCGCTTTGTATCACGCACGCCTAATTAACGACCATCTCCTACCACTTGGTTTTGCAGAGTCCTCAAAATACATGGGGGAGCAAGAATCTATTGTTGAAGTTCATGAAAGAATCAATCCTTGGCCAAGAGTTGCACAAGCCTGGAGGAGCAAGGAGAGGCTACATCGACGTGAGTTAACTTTGAAAGACCAGTATGGTTTGACAAAATGCAAGGTCGAGATTTTAGCCCCTGTTGATCTTCCAGACATAGGGCCAATTCTAATATACTGGGACGCTTCAACTGAGTGGAGAATTGAGGTTGGAATATCTACGAGTGTCCAGCACTCGGACTTGGCAACAGACCATACTACCACTCTGCTTCGACTTGCTTACGGACATCGCTGGGACGTTGAGGAGATGAGCCACGTTGTTCTTTTTAAGGCCACAGATATGAACATCAGTCAAAGACAGCCCCAGAGTATATCGTTAATATCTCAGAAGCGTATGGATGACTCAGTTGGCCTGCTTAGGTGCCCAGAAAACCGTGGTTATCCGTACTTATTCCACAGCTGGCTATCGACGAAACCACCAATAGAATCTATAAGAGCCCCTCACAAAAATTACGAAAGCATCCCTATAGATCAGCCTTTGGTGGCACTGAAGAAGTGGGCCCGTCGCTCAGACTTTCTTCATCCAGTTGCCTCAGCCCTAGAACCAGATACGCAAGAATATTTCAGTGTGCTTCCGCAGTCATCACTTAGGGTAGATCTTGTACCGACAGCCTATTCTCAGTTTGGCCTGCTAATTCCTTCCATCTTGCACAAATTTGAAGTTCAGCTGGTTGTTGAAGAACTTTGCGCGACATTGCTTGCAGGTGTGGAAATTTCAGATACTGAACTCATTCGAACAGCCATCAGCACACCTGTAGCACGAGAGCAAGATGACTACCAAAAATTGGAGTTTCTGGGAGATTCGGTTCTTAAATTCCTAGTTTCTGTATTTGTAGCGTCTAAGTGTAAGTGATTAAATCTTGTCTTATTTTTGCTAATTTATCTTGAGAGCACTTGAACAGGCTAGGAAAATGGATATTCGAAAGCTAACAGTTAATCTTGAAAGATCCAAATTGGCCGGAAGGCTACTTATCCACTGAAAAAGATTCATTTGTGTCGAACTCAAGGCTATGCAAAGCTGCCATAGAACGTGGCCTAGACAAGTTTATTCTGACTGAAGTATTCACTGGTAGGAAGTGGCGTCCACTATACGTGGCTAGGGTACAGGACGATCGAAAGGACAGAACTAGGAAAATGCCGAGCAAGACGATTGCCGATGTCACCGAGTCCCTCATTGGCGCCGGATGGAGAATGGGTGGTTTTACAACATCGCTGTCATTTGTCAAAATATTCTTACCAGAGCTTGACTTGCCGAGTCTTGAAGTTGGAAGGGACCGGCTATTAGATCTCGCTCCTGCTGATATACCATTGCCAGCGGATCTACTCTACTTGGAGGCACTTACTGGATATTCTTTCAAGAAAAAGTCTCTACTAGTCCAGGCTATGTCACATAGCTCGGACAGTACCGCTATTGCTAGCTATGAGCGATTGGAATTTTTAGGCGATACTATCCTGGAGACTATCATTGTGACGGAACTCTTGGAATATGAGGCCAAGCTTACGCATTCCCTTATGCATCTTTACAAGACAGCCTTGGTTAATGGCGACTACCTCGGCTTCATCGCTCTAGAATGGAACATTACTCAGACGAGAATAGATCTGAAGGAAGACTTAGAGTTCGGCCACATGAAGAAAGTGGAATCACAGTTTTCTTTGCCTCTGTGGCGATTTATGAGGCACGAGTTGGTTGGCGTCGGCATTGAGCAGCGTGAGGTGGAAAAGCGGCATGCATTGCTCCGCCGTGACATCCTGTGTGCTATTTCATGCGGCAAAAATTACCCTTGGACGTTATTGGCCAAGATACACGCGAACAAGTTCTATTCTGACATAGTTGAGAGCTTACTGGGAGCGGTCTGGATTGACTCGGGTTCAATAGACGTCTGCAAACAAGTCCTAAGCCGAATGGGCATCTTGCAGTATCTCCACAGAATTGTGAAGGATCGAGTTCATGTTGTGCATCCAAGGGAGGAACTAGGCATTCTGGCCGGTGACAAGGAGGTGAAATATAACGTCCAAGTGCAGAAGATGGAGGGTGGGAGCGATGAATGGACTTGCACTGTGTTTGTTGGAGAGACCCAGGTTGTTGATGTGACTCAGGGGGTGAGTGATAATGAAGTGAGAACAAGGGCAGCTGAAAGGGCGGTATCTTTACTGAGGTCTGCGAATGGGAGGTCAGGATCACCAATAGCTTACGGAGAACGAGTTTCTCGGTGGCGGCACGACTGGAGCGCTAGCGGGCCATGTCCTTGAAATATACAGTTTACGGTCTAGCAGTCTGAAGGGTTATAAAATGAGAACTCTTACAGTAATAACAGTAATAATCCAGAATTAATGCAGTATATATACTACATACCTTATGATTACCTTTTACATTAGCACCTCTATAAATCTTAACTACTTAAAGGGTCCCTGTAGTAAAAGCTTCTCCATATACTCAGGCACCTGTCCTGACAAAGATGCCTACCCAAAAGGTCGCCTACTGCGACCAAACACAATAGACTTTCCGTTCTGCCGCTTTGTGGGATTTATTAGCTAGGGAAAGGGTTTTTCTCGTATAGAAATTTCTCATGCATAAAGGCTGTTAATACATATATAATGCACTATTATTTCGAACATCAAATAGACCTGTTATTGCAATTCTTTTTATCTTGCTTTACATAGGCCGAGTCGCACGGTTCGACTATAGCATCAATCTGTACTATTAGGTCTATAGCTATCGTGTGTTTTGATAGCACAATAACACAGATCTCATATCCTATAGTAATATTACACTTATGGTAGCAGTTACGATTTGGGAATGTTGCTCGTATCTTTCGATTCTTAGCGACGCCGGTGATCTGATCCGGAATTAGCAGTGTCACGTTCACATCACCTTATGAGACACAGATGAACTTGTCTACAATATACGGCCTTATATTAAATCGCCTTAGACCACTATAGCTTACCTAGTCGCCGAAAAGACCTTTGTCTGAGTATTGATCTTATGAAAGCCTCAGATCAGTAGATTAGTAGTTGGGTGGTGACCATCCCGCGAATACCTATTGTTGTATGTTTTTGCTTTTTTGCCGTTAATTTTTTATGCTTCGATGGGAAAACGGTTCTAGCGGTATAACATCAATCAAAGTAGACATTATATGTATCTGAGATTGATTTGGCCTTTTTTAATATTAATCCTAATTACTTAAACTATAATAAAGTCTATAGAACTAAGAAGTTTTCCTCTGCCATCTAAGGTAAGCTAATCTCCCCTTTCTCTTATCGCTTATCAATAAGCGAGCCTACCAACTCTCTAAAATAAGGTAAGTAAATACTGGCCATGATAAACGCTAATCTGGAGGCAAGAGAACTTGGGTTAAAAGTCGAAGTTGAAATCGAAACCAAGTTTTGCATGCTCTCGAAGAACGCAGATAGGTCCACAGCTCCTTTTCCAGAAGAGCTCCATTACCCATCGTCAAAGCGTAACTTCGGAGGATTCATGGTCCCAATCTTGGACGAAATTGTCGATATGCTAAAATTAGCAGGTATTTCTGTACTAGTATCCCATGTTGAGGGACAAAAATATCAATTCGAGCTGGTTACAAACCGATTTTCTGTGCTAAACGCTGCCGACGCGACTTGTTTACTCGGGAGGTTATCAAGAACGTGTGTGCGAGGCACACGTTGGTTGTCACATTTCATCCTTGGAGTCCTGTTATAAATGGAACCCACATAAATATATCAATATAGGAGGCAAGGTCATTGAAGCTAGTACGGAAGACAGCTTTCTTGCTGGTAAAATAGAGCATTTAGGAGCGTTTTGTGCGTTTTGGCTACTATTGCCAGTAAGCTATAAGTGGGTCGTAGCCGGTCAACAAACTTGTGGCCGGTTTGAAACATGGGGGACGCAAAACAGGGAGTTACATAATACGGAAGAAAGGGGCTGGGTTTTGGGAGCTGAGATTTGTCGACGCTCTCTCCAATATTTACTTGTTCTTGGCAGCCGTCATAAGAACAGGTATTTCTAGAGTGAAAACGTAGAAATATTTAGGCATCCTAGACTGTAACAGTACGTACTCTACAACTATTCTTTCAATTGGCAAATGTTCATCTCTATTCAATAGTTTTAATCCTTACCTGTACTTACATGTTTAACATTTGACCCAAGACTCTTTCTAGTAATAACATAACTAAGATATAGGATTATAGCTGAATTGCCTTCCAATTTTTTGTAAGACTCTTCAAATATTGGACAGTAAAGACTCTGTGAACAAAACACATGATCGTCATTTAATCGCTACGTATATACGCTATAGAGAAGAATTTGCTGATACCCTAGAGAAATTTAGTGCTATTGACTCGAATGAGCAGAAAATTTTTCTTAGTACCGATATGCGAGTATAATACTATAAATGTTTTTAAACAATCCTAGTTTTAACATATTTTCTCCGTTAAGTAAAAATAATTAGCAAATATCTCACATACCCTGGCTTCCCCTTTTTACTAGTTTCTATTAACATAGTGCTACCTAGAGAGGGCATCGCTTGAAGCTTACTTAGTGCTAATTCCCTTATTAGGCTGGCTCTATTCCTTACTCTACACAGCTCCTATATAAAGCTACACATTAAGAGACGTATCTTAAAACAAGGGCCTATTGTCTAGATTCCTTATTTTACATCTACTTACGATTCAATTTAGAATAAATTCACGATGTAGAATTAATGTAATTGTGTCTTGACTACTCCATATCTATAGCGCATACAAATTCTTATAGCGCCTTCGATAGCCGAGCACAGAGGGAGCCCCCTATCTTAGCGAAGGCTTGCCCTCTAAGCGATGCCTGTCTCCAGGGGCCTTTTGGCGAAACTCCCGGTTACCTCGAATTGTTAGATAGAAGGAATTCCTAAATTCGCACTCTTAATTTGTTATATATAGCACAGATATAGAAGATGCTTTAATACTTTAATGTACTCTAGGTTTGTTGTACTCTGCACTTCTCGTCCACTTTAGGATTATTGTTTCTTAACATCAATAAAGTAGCTGGCTGAAACGCGAGTTGTTCGGGTCGGTCTTCAGGTTCTGGTCGGAGGCCGAGCCCAGAACCGATGCCGAAAGTATACACTAGATAAATTGCAGTAGTAAATACCTACTAGTGGCATGAAAGCGTAAAGTATTGATTGCGACACACAGAGCTATTCCATTCGCTAGCGCTTCCAAATTCAGCCTAGAATCGCCGCATGCTTACACCGATGGTAATCTAGCCAACACTTCACAAGCAATTCGACCGACCCTGGTCCGTAAGGCAGGGCAAGATTGATCCGAGGGGCACATAATCACGTAAAATATCTGTCGATATATCTAGTATAAAAAGCATTGCACTCCCACCTCATTATCACCCTCTCTAGTAGATGGTAATAACGAAATGTCGACACGCAATATTATTTGGCGACCAAGACGGCCAACGGCTGCTACCGGTCTTGCATTCGCACTCTCAGGCATCGGGTTATGGGCTGCAAAGACCTATTTTACCAGCAATGCGTTCGCTGAGTCGGCTACCCGTGAGCCACCAAGCGTTTTCTCGAGCACATTTGGCTCGTCCTTACGCTTAGAGAGTTCGGAAACGGTAAATCACAATACAAAGCGGTTGCGATTTGAATTTCCCGTTCCTGAAGCCCGCAGTGGACTCGTTTTGACGTGCAAGTTTCCTTGTCCTTCCCTAGATCGCCAGGTAGCGAGTAGTGAGTAGTTACTAATACGATATCGAATAGCGGCTGTATTGACAGTAACCTGGCCTAAGGGTAGACTATTTCCTACCTTGAGACCTTACACGCCCGTGACTCCCATAGGTATAATATCTCCCTCCCTCTTTCAACAAATAAATTCTACCATACCAATAAACAATGTACACATTCTAAACCTATTACAGATCAACGCGGACACCTAGACCTCATGGTAAAAAAATACCCTGACGGCAAAGCAAGCACATATCTCCACTCCATGACCCCAGGAGAATCTCTATATTTCTTAACGACATTAAAAGGATATAGATGGACACCAAATAAACACCCACACGTTACATTAATCGCAGGCGGTGCTGGAATCACACCTATGTATCAACTAATCCAAGGAATCCTACTCAACCCGGAAGACAAGACTAAAATCACTTTGGTATTCGGTGTTAACAGTAACGCGGATATTCTTCTACGAAAGGAGTTCGAGGACTTTGAACAGAGGTTTCCTGGTCGTTTTAAGGCTGTGTATACTGTTAGTAATCCTAGCGAGGACGGGGACAAGTCTTTGAGGAAAGGATATGTTACGAAGGCTTTACTAGAAGATGAGGTTGGGAGTGACAGAAGGGAGGATATGAAGGTTTTTGTTTGTGGCCCCCCGGCTATGGAGACGGCGCTTTTGGGTGGGAGTGGACCGTTTGGGAAAGGGGGAATTTTGGACCAGCTTGGGTATAAGAAAGATCAGATTCATAAGTTTTAGATCTTGTATATTTGCATGACTGACTTTTTTTTTGTAATAATATTCAACCTTGTCTTTGTCTTTCTATCAAGATAAAATGTAGTATGTTGTCCACTAAGATATAGAGTGAATAGATAGCTTTGATTCGCCACCAGACGTAAACTATAATAGCTATTTTTCGTATTACAAAACAAACAGAATACTTTGAACTATCTTGCGATTCAATCTCAAGAGCTTCTAGCTTGGAGGAGCTTGATGAAATGTATATAAAGCAGGTAGCTACACGAGGATTTTCTTCATTCTAATGCAGCGGAGCGTTTGAAGGTAAATTTGCCGATGAGAACGATATTAATCTCGCGGCTTATAGTATCAAGGAGATGTTAGGGATGTAAGATATTGTTCGGGAATTGCAAAAATTAGGATTGAATGTTGTATCTTGATTGGGAAGGGGGACATAGTTAATAATTTGCTGCTTTCAGAACAAAGGTTGTTATAGAAGAAAGGGCTATATTTTCGTTCTTGCCAAGTTGATGTGGGGGAGTTTCTAATCAGAGGTATCAAATTGGATGGTTTATGTGACAAGATATGAGACAGCTCATCCAAGCGTCCTTTGCAATGAAGATACCGTTAAATGCCTGGTTCTTCTTCATAGCTTGATTAGTCTATAAATTGAATTGAGACCATGTAACTTACACTGAGACATCTACAGATAGTATTGTTCTAACTTGAGGCTAAAAAAAATCTGTTGCCAGCGACTGTCCTAGGCTTCTAAAAATGCCCGCAGATCCTCACAGAATCGCACCGGATTCTTCAGCATAAGAAAATGATCACCGTGATTAGCTTTTGAATACACATACAACTGAGAATCTGGTATGACCGTTTGCATCCATCCTTTGGCTCGTAAGCCAGTCGCTATGTTCTCCCGAAAATACAGCTGCCGGAACGTCGATCTTGTCTCGTATGACATCCCGCCAATCGTTCATGATGTGATCGAAGAGGACAAGTTTCATGAAATCCATATCGGGAACGATGAATTCGTTGGCAAATTTCTCTGAATTTTCGAAGTAGGGCGTTTCCTTGGGGTTGTAGTAGGAACCGACGTTGGTGTTCATAAAACCTGTGTTTGGTGATTCGCTACCCGTAAATATGGCTATCATTCGTTCAGCGGAAACTGTGAACGCTCCAGCATTGGCACGTTCTTCTTCAGACCAGTCCATGTGGTTGAATATTGAAGGAGCTTCGTCCACAAAAACAACTTTATGAATGCCGGCGGTGCCGAAAGATCGATAAGTCCCCATAAGACTGAGCATCCCATCGACCATCCACAGAAAGAGGTCGCGGAAAGTTGTAAGGGGTCGCAAAGCTCCTTTCCATCCATCGCAAGCCATGAGATGCGAGCACCATGTCGGACCTTCTGTGACAGACCATGGTTCCGCTGGTCGAGAACATAAACTTTGTAATGTTTCCCCAGAAGATACATCAAGTTGATGTACATAGCCCCATGTGCAGACCACCCCGGAGTCATGACGAGCGGACGCCCTTCTCCCGCTTCCCAATAGCGTAAAGTAACATCATCGTTGGCCTGGAAAGACTTAATGAACAGTCCGTCAAACTCCGAGAGAGTCGCTGGTAGACCGTCTATCCGATTCGGAAACGTGAAATCTCGCCCAAGAACGTCAATAGCTTTCGAAGCCATAGCAAGAAGAATCGTGTCGGGGGTAGGGCGTCTTTAACCTGTTCAAACGACAATGTAACGAACTTGGATCGTGGCCAAAGTCTGGGATCAGTCAGTCTCAGTTATTCTTAGAGCTAAGTTGTGATCATGTAAACCTACAAGACTAGTATTATCCATTAATAATGACACAGTGTGAAATTACTTGCGTGGAATAAGTCAGACAGCCGAAAGTGTCTTAAATTTTAAAACACTAAACACGCTTTTACCATTCCCATATGCGTGATTTGGACCTGCCAAAGACTAGATAGATTCAATACATCTTTTTAAACTTCTAGATGGGGGAGAGAAGAACGGCGAGTATATTTGATAATAAAGACAGATAAAACAGGAAGGTGTCAAAACCCTAAAAAAGGAACTCCAACTGTTGCGACACAAGCCGCAGATTACTACAGAGACTGTCTGTTCAATGAAATGGTCAAATAGGAAGAAACCCCAGGAATACAGTCTCGAGTTTAGTAATGCGTAGAGAGGTTTGCCCACAAGGAAAAGTTCTGTAAAACAGACTTCATAGAATTTTCACGTGAAGGATAAGGACCAAACTCCACGTATGTACAGTACAGATCTGGAGATAAAGAGAGAGGGAGGAGTGTCTCATGATTCTCATGCCTTTTTTGCTTCTAGGTTAAAGCTTCCAGGCATTATAAATCCTCATATTTTAATCAAAAGCTTCACAGCACCGTTTGTAGACCCAGCACAGAAAGTTTTGTAAGCTTCCTCTATATCCTGAAAAGCAAAGTCTAGTGTATGTGTTAGCTGAGTGCCATTAAAGCCTAAAATAAGTAACATACTGTGGGTGAATATTGGCAAAGGGCTTTTGAGCTTCTTTAACAAGCTCATTTTTAATAGCAGAGGGGCAGAAGTACCATCATTGAGCTGAGTAGTAACAGCTATTTTTTCGAAGAAGATTAAAAATCAGCAAGAATCTTTGAATGCACGCAGATGCAACTTACATATATTCTGACCCCAGAGACTGTCCAGATGTAGATGGGTCTTTGTGCTGTGCACGCCAATGTTGGCAATAACTCCGGCTACAGCCACGAGCTTCTGGGCTAGATCTATAGTAGTGGCAAATCCAACCGCCTCGATCACAGTATCGCAACCCTTGCTGCCAGTCAGTGACTTCACTGCTGCCTCAATATCGTCCGAAGTAGATGTGATAATGTAGTCTGCGCCTAATTCTCTCGCTATTCGTAATCGATTCTGGTCTGGATCAATTGCTATGATCACAGAGGGAGAATAAAGCTGAGCTGTGATCAACGCAGCAAGCCCGACAGGTCCCACTCCTATAATCGCCAAGGCGCATCCAGGACGAACGCCACCCCTGAGTACACCACATTCGAAGCCAGATGTCATGACATCACTTAACAAGATCATAGCACGTGGATCTGCATCCTCCGGAATTGAAAGAAGAGAACCATCAGCATGCGGAACCCTTGTGTATTCAGCCTGGAGCCCATCAATTGTATTCCCCATCAATTGTATTCCCCATCTGCCAGCCACCAGTAGTACAGTGACCTGGCATTGACCTTCGACAGTATTCGCACGATGAACAAGAGCTGATACAGGAAACAATAACTCTGTCTCCGACCTTGAAGTTCTTGACCTGTGGACCAACCTCGTCTACATAGCCAATCCCCTCATGGCCTAGAACTCTCCCGATGCTGCTCGTGGGATGAATGCCATCTCGAACATGGATATCGGTACCGCAGATGCTTGTGTGGGTTACTCGAACGACAGCGTCAGTAGGAAGCTGTAGTGATGGCTTGGCACGTTCGACTAGCTTCACATTGCCAACCGAAGCCCAAGCGAGAGCTTTCATAGCGACTACAGCAAAAGAAGTGTCGTGAAACAAATTTCATAAAGCAAAAGTATGACGGGAGTCAACAAAAGAAGAATTTTGAATAGCATTTGGGGTTCAAGTGAAAAGGCCGATAGAATAGCACCAGCATTCTCTTCGCCTGCGATGGACCGATTGACCGACTGAAGGTGGGACTTGCAAATTCTGTAATCCGTGACTCCCCGTTTATCCTGCTTGCCGCGCCATTCCCTATGCGGGTGTACTACGGGCTGGCTTGTGCATTTGAATCAATCCCTTGTCCCCCCTGCACCATTTCTTTTCTAACGGAGCTAAATATTAGAGTGGTTGAGTACATTTCTTTTAACTATAGAATAGGGTCCCACAAATCGAAGCAGAATACCCTATATGGAGGGAAGAAAATTGTTCACTTTAAGACAACCCTGAGGCAGAGAGGTGCTTTAGCTTTCAAGGCCAATTACAAGACTTCGCTAGTTACATTATGTCTACTTTCATCAGGTTACTATAGTAGCCCTGTATATTGTACTGTACGGGGCCTTTGTAAACGGTTAAGCGAGCTAGGCTAGCTGTACGTTGTGTTGTGCCAAACATTAAAAGGTGTGAATCCTTTAACCCGAAGAAGGAAGGGTGTGGAGCAATTCTATATTGTAATAAAATGTACTGGAATTCTCTATTTACGGGAAAAGATCCGATTAGGCCCGTCTGGGGATCCTTTCAGGGTCCTTAAGTGTAGTCATCCTTCCACGTTAACCATTCAGCTCCCTTATATATAGGACCCTGCAGGTCGATCTCTTTTCTATCGTCTACCATCTATTAAAACCACCACTTCCACAGCGAATCGTACCAGAACCATCTTCTGCGAAACGAACCAGGCTGAGAAACCGCATTACCACAATCGATAAACCCACTATGTCTCATTTGACTTATACTAGTTACGAAGGTTACGGCCAAAGGAGTAAGAAGAATCTTTGGTACAGCCAGGCTGTCCGTGTAGGCGACATTGTCGAGTGTGCTGGACAAGGTTTGCCTCCATGAAAAGCAGTCAATTTGCACGACTAACCAAGAGTTTTCTTAGGAGGCTGGGACCGCGAAACAGACAAAATCGAGCGCGAAATTGTTGCCCAAATCGAGAAGGCGTTTGACAATGTTGAGCATAACTTAAAGCTTGCCGGTTGCAAAGGCTGGGAAAATGTTTTTTTCATCCGTTCACATCACCTACCCATCAACGACGAGGCAATGGAGGCGATGGTGAGATGCTTGAAGAAGTACTGTCCAAATCATCAGCCGGCATGGACTGCGCTCGGTGTCCCCAGATTGGCTTTTGATGATATGCGTGTGGAGATTGAGGTGAGGGCTCATATCCCGTTTGACGAAACGAAATAATGGCGGGTCATGGCTATTTGGGAAATCAGTCCGGAGGATCTGAATGTATGAAGGGATGTATGAAGGGTGTTGGTTGAATGAACAGCATGTCGAGAATTCCAAGCCAGCCTAGTCAGGGTGGGCTGAAAATCAGGCCGACCTTAATTCCTGAGTAAGCCTTGAAATATAAGCTATGATATAACCAAGTTCGATGTATCTTGTTTCAAACCTTCGTCCGTAAGAATCGTTCAATGCCAGCTGCATTCAGTACCTTGGCGTAATGCGGTGTGTATACGGTGTGAATAACACTGAACGGTATTGATAAAACGAAACGGTGTCACAGCGCCAAGGCTATCTTCACGTAATTACTAGCAAAACTAATGATATAGGTTACCTAAGACAATAAGTTCTTAGTATATAAACATTGCAAGCGCACTAAATTAAGACTAGCTACCTTAACTTAGTAGTTTATAGTTTACATATACGACTTGCTTCTATACTACGACTACTATTACTACTACCACTTATGTACGGCTTACCTTGTGCCTATTAGTATTGATCCAACACCGTTCCTAAGTCCTAATACTAATCATAAATTAATTTATACCGTTCCTCGGTAGACACCGTACTCGCTAAACATATTAACGTAGTGTCCGTCTCAGGGATGTATCTAAGTAGAATTTGGAGAGGATTAAAAACCTGAAGCAATCTTCAATGTCAGAAGAATTGGAAAGATTAAAAAGGCGCAGCTTTTGCTAGGGTCTCTCCAAATATGAGTATAAGCACTTTTAATTGACAATTCACTTTTTGTTCCGCCAGTAGTGGAGGAAATTTCGTACTTCATTATCACCTGCTTCAAAATTGGCACTTTCACTGAACTACATGTGGTTCTGTATCTTTCTCAGCTCTATTTCGCACCTGCTTCTTCTCCAATGTATCAGCCATCAGCCACAACAGATCTGGTCGACTGTAATGTCCCTGGGCATCCAGAAACGCCTTGCTCTTAAGGATCTCGTCAAAATCAAGGTCAGCAAAGACCAGACCTTCCTCGTCCTCCTTCAGAAACTCCGTTAGTTGTTTCCCGTCTGGTCCAAAAACACATGAGCCTCCGCCGCCACGAGCGTAGTAAGCTTCACCCTTCGATGTGTTCTGTATATCAATACCCTTTTCAGTAAGGATGGCTGTGGCATGCAGAACAAAACAACCGCCCTCAATGGCGTAGGTTTGAGCCAGATTGTGAGAGCCTGTAGGTGATATGAGCGATCCTCTAATGTATGGACTTTTCAGAATGTATCCTACCTTCTCTTGATGTTGACCAAAGGCATTTCCCTTCCTCGAAGTACAACATTGCTGGCCATGCGGCAATGTGAATCTGCTCGCCTAAAGAGTGGGTGTGGTATTTCAACAGTGGCTGGGAATGTTCCCAACAGCACAGCATTCCAACCTTTCCAATTCCCGGACTATCAACAACATTTTCAAGTGAACCTCCACCTCCGTCGCCGAAGATTGTTCTTTCTAGATGTGTGGGTTTGATCTTCCTTCTAGTCATTTTGATAGTCCCGTCCTTTTCAATGAAAGCTTGGGCTAAGTACAAAGAGTTGTTGTCGTTTTCGGCAAATCCTAGCGACACGGCGATGTTATGCTTTGCTGCAGTAGCGCAGATTCTTCTCATCTCATCTGAATTAATGCGAAGGGTATTCTTGAGATAACGTTTGACCATCTCGTAATCACAACCCCGGGACCTATTCATGTCGACCTGAAGTTCCTTAAATGGACCATTAAATTTGGTACGGTGTAATGACTTACCAGATCCATGACGGATAACCTGGGATCCAAGTTTCGGGGAAGGCGACCAGTTGAGCTTTGCCTTGGGCTGCCTCAATAATGATATCAATTGCCTTCTGGACAGCTCCTTGGAGGTTGAAATAGACAGATTCGGCCTGAACAACTGCCATGCGAACAACGTGCTTTGACGTATTTTCGGCCATCTTCAACCAGAAAGATTGTAAAAAAGGAGTGTCTCTACGAAGTAACCGAAAGGCAACATCAGGAAGCGACCGAGCAGTTAATCATCGATCGGATTGGCAAGCACGGCAAGGCCCAATATTTTTTGATTTTAAGTAATGCGTGAGTCCCCGTGCTAGAATTGCCAAGACATACCCAGATAGACACGGCGCTACTGTGGTACTGTGGTAGGTCTAAGGCATGCTCGCTTAGTTCATGAGTCGGTTAGGTTGTACGTAGTAGATTTTAGTAAAATACAGAAATTTAAGCGATTCATGAGCCGGTGGGTCGTCATTTTCCGTGACTCCCCGTGCCGTGACTCCCCGTATCATGAATCTTGGTCAACCGAAGTTGGCGGCCGTCAAATCCGATAGATAGTGAGGACCGTATTGTGTGTGTATTGTGCAAGATGTAAAAAGTACCACAGTACTGTCACAATTGCGTTATCGTCGAGTTGCATGCTGTCAGTTTCCCGACACTGTTCTCCATGGCAGACTTCCCGCTTCTTCACTCACGACAAACAAGATAAGAGATTTTACGTCTTCACCATTGGGTGACTCTCACCAGCCCTTAGGCCTCCTTTCGGCGAGATAAGGGCGCGACAACATGGACTCGATGATGGTGCCAGAGATTACGGCGCAACTGTCTAGGACAATAAGTTTGAGAACATATAAGAAACATGGGATCTCTCACCCAAGTCTTTACTTTAGCCATTCAAAATCGCAATCATGGGGCACAGTAACCGTTACAACTATGCAGTGGTCTTTTTCGTGGCTTTGGGTTCCTTCACCTATGGATTCAACTCCTCAATCGTTGCCTCTTTTACAGGGTTGCCATCATTCAATGACTACTTCGGTTTCACCACTAAACCTGATCATGCTCAAAATATCATGGGAGGTAAGATGATTGCCGCGGTTACCAAATGAGCTCGGCTAATTTTGCTATATAGCTATGAACGCTCTCTATGCTGCAGGAGGACTGATTGGATGTGACATTACGGGCTGGATGGCGGATAAAGTTGGGCGCAAAATGTCTATCCAGATTATTTGTGCTTGCTGTATCATTGCCACCATCATCACAACAGCTTCTGTGAGTGTTGGTATGCTTTTAGCTGGCAGGACTTTGCAGGGAGTAACGTAAGTCGCACAGATACGCGACATTTGCGGAAATGCAGACCTTACTAACTCTATTGACAGTTCAGGAATGGTCTACGTTGTTGTTCCTCTATACCAGTCAGAAATATCTCCAATGAAGATTAGAGGCCGCATGGTGGGTAGTCATGCTTGCCTGTTGGTCTGCGGTTATGTAAGTCCAACCCCACAAACTTTTCGCATCAGAATGCTTTCTCATAATAACCATCAGGCTGGAGCAAGCTGGGTCGGCCTTGGTTGTTACTTTGAAACAGATCCACAGATCCAATGGCGGCTTTGTATAGCCTTGCAGATGGTCGCCCCCCTCTTACTGGCCATTGGATCTCCATGGATCCCTGAGTCACCACGTTGGCTGATTTACAACGGGCGTGAACAAGAAAGCAAAAACATCCTACAAAAACTTCATGCCAGAACTGACGATTCTTCAATCATCGTTGCAGAGGAGGAATTCGCTCAAATTGTACAGCAAGTTGCCCTTGATAGGGCTAACGAGATGGGCTTCTTTGCTTTGTGGAAACAGCCGTCCACTCGCAAGCGCCTTGTGTTAGGGTTCTTCGTTATCTTTGCTGCTCAGAGCAGTGGTGTCTTGGTTAGTGGTCACGATCAAAATGGAAACGGGAGTGCGATTTCTCACACTCAACAGGTCATCAACAACTACCAGATTGTCCTATACAAGGGCCTTGGAATCGATGGATGGCGAGCACTTCTCCTCCTAGCAGTGTACACCTCTTGAGCTGCATTTATGAATTTTGTCAATGCAGCTCTCTTGGATCGCTTTGGACGCATAAATCTCATGTGTATTGGCTTGGTACACATCCCTTCATTTGTTCAAAGAACGTTGCTGACTCTGGTTTAATTTAGACTGGGGCAGCCTGCGCTGTCGCGGTTGAAGCAGCCCTTGTTGCTGAGTTCAGTGGGTCGGACAATACAATTGGAAACGCATTTGGTATCTTGTTCCTGTTCATATTCATCACTTTCTTCGCTGGAGGAATGGATGCTTGTAGGTTTTCCCCATGTCTCTTCGGTTACCAGAAACTAATATATGTGTTTAGCATGCTAGTGGGTCCCCATCATCAGAACCATAGATTTTACAGATCACAAGAATGCTAAAAGCCGAGCAGCGTCTACCTCTCCGAACTTTACCCAACATGGATGCGGGCCCAAGGCGTAGCATTCTCCGTCATGGGCCTCTTTTCCGCAACTTTGATCTACACTGGCGCAGCATCTGATGCCTTTGCTCAGATCGGCTGGAAATATTACCTTGGTTCGTGAAATACAAACTCTCTGCGAGCTCGTGGTACTAACTGTCGTCTGAAGTCTTTATCACTGTCCCACTTGCCTGTGTTGTGCTCATCTGGCTCTATCTCCCAGAGACCAATGGTTTGTCACTGGAAGAGATTGGAAAATTGTTTGGCGACGAGGTAGGATTGGATCTGGGCCAGATGACCCCGGAGACGAGAGGAGAAATTGGCAAGTCGTTGATTGAAGGCGTAATCCCGTCCCACATTTATACACTCAGTGCAGACATTAGTATCGAAAACAAGGGTAAAGCTTGAGATATCCACCTCACACATACGCCTAGAGCTGTCGGAAGATGATTCAGCTTGGAGAGGAGTTGACGTCTGCAAGAGTTTTGGCCTTAGAATAGCTCCTTATATTTTTGTGGGTTTGGCCTAACTCTTTAC
This sequence comes from Pezicula radicicola, assembly GCA_003008705.1. Taxonomy (NCBI): domain Eukaryota; kingdom Fungi; phylum Ascomycota; class Leotiomycetes; order Helotiales; family Dermateaceae; genus Pezicula; species Pezicula radicicola. The sequence goes on from PDUO01000034.1 coordinate 397,142, forward strand.
CTCCTCTAAGACAAATTCTTAAGATAAGACCTTAGTTACTAAAGCCCTTTGTAAGATTATAATCATTTTACCAAGCCAGGGATTTTTGTCATGATCCACTGTTTTCTACGCAGATAAGAGGTTCGTCACTGGTTTGATCTCGAGGCAAGTTCTAGCTAGGGTCCATCATCCATATCGGCGCCCGCCAGTTCTGCTTGAAAACTCGTCAACACAACTCTTCCCCTCTCAAAATCTGGACTTTCCCTGGACCAATATTCCATCGCACTTATCGCCTCCCTCACAATGTCACTCCAATCATTCAACGAGTCAAGTACCAACCCGGCTTTAACTGCTGCAATAATCGATAGCGCAGAGCTCAACACCAGTCTTCCTACATACCAGCTACCATGATGGCGATGTCTTACAGGCCGTAGAAGTATCCAATGGATGCTGCTGTCTATTGCCTTTTGAACAAAGACGAGGACCTGGTTGGCAATTTCAGGTGGAGGTTGGTGGTGAATGGCATAGTAAAGAAATGGGCGGTAAAGCCAAGCTTTTATCTCGAGAGCGCGTGCTTGAACAGTGAAACGAAGTTCGTGGTCGGGACGGATATCGAAGTCGTCGAATCGAATTGCCTCGGGAAGGCCTTCAAACCTGTTGAGCTGGTCAGGCTTGTTGAAGCAAGAAAGGAAGATTGAAAGATTGCAAGATTGCTCTGCATAAAAAGAAAATAACAAACCAATCTTTCAACTGACTCTCAAAATCATTTGCGGCCCTGATAAGTCGGTAGATCTTGCTATCGTTCCACCCTGAATGTTCGGTGTCATACATAGTCAAAAGAACTCTTGTGCCGAGCCTGCTCAATATTATATCTGTCAAATAAAAGAACCACGCTTGCTCCTGTAACTTGTCGGCAGCAACTTCGGAGTTGTGGAATTGTGAAAAACTTTCTGGAGTAGACTCGAAAAGCGGACTAGATTCACTATCGAAGCCCATTCTAGTCGCGAAGTTTGATGGCGGGGTAGGCAGGACGTGTGGGTACTCAACTTCAAAGAGTAAAGATGCTGGTAGAGGCAATTCTGTTCGAAGTTCACTACTATAAGTCAATAAAGATCAAATGACCTTCATGTGAACGAACATACCACATAGATTTATAAGCAGACCAGTATACACTTGCTTCTAAGCGTTCTGTGTCTGTTGACGTGGTTTCGTGGTGGTGGTTGTTGCGCTTGAATACATCTTGAAACTTCAGATACATGTACAGCGTCGACGATGCATGCGAGAACCACCGCCACGCATGCAAGGGTCTTATGATATACATCTCGTATACCCCGCAGAGAAAGATGCACTGAGTTGTAAGTATGCTTGGCTCGAGCATACCGATGCGCTTGCAGGCTGCCTCATAGTACACGTTCCCAACAGCTAGAGACGATCCATGCAACGTCACAGAAGTCGAGTTATTGTCAGTTGGAGCTGTATGATTGTACAGGTCACTGAATGGCGGTGCAATACAGCCAAGAGCACTCATTATGAGCACTAGACACGAAGGTCCAGTCCATCGAACTCCTTCTTGCGCGACTGTCCTCGCGTATTCTCTTGCAACCTTGATATCAAGCACTGGAGCTTTGATATGAACTCGTGCCAAAAAGGCTTCTACGAGCCTAGGCACCGACTCTTCATTGATAGATGAATGCGATACAAAAGCAGAGCCAGGGGTCGACCGGGCAAGAGTGTCCAGTGGGTTTGCGTCCTGCAGTCCTTGACTGAAAAGACTATCGCTGAGGTAACCCCAATGATACTGACGCTGGAAAATTGGCCAATCGAGAACTGCATCAGGTGAAGTACGACATGGCGGAGTCATCATGTTCACATCTAGGTTCAGGTCATCATCAACTGGTACTGGTTCCGTAACTGGGGGCATGGGTTGATCAAGGGTTGTGACTGCTGGACCCTGTTGATCAAATTTAGATGAAGATGCGAGGGATTTTTCGAATGTCGAGCCAACGGATCCCAGGCCGTGGCGTTGAAGGATTTCTTCTAAATGTTCTGCGGGCCATGTTGTCTTCTCGTCGAGCTTCTGCAGAACTTGGTCCAGTCGATCCAAAATCAGTTGACTTGCAGGATCGAGTCTGAAATCATAGGTCATAGGTCAGCAAGGTTACCATGACATTATGTCGCAAAGGAGGATCTGAGCGTACGTAGAGATGTCCTTCGAGTCCTCGTAAACACAAGTCGCCCCCAGAGATTGACAGAATCCACAAACGGGCCGTTCATTGTTGCATTTTGTCTTTCGCATCCGGGTCCTCTCGTTTTGGCCCAGTTTCCCGGAATTGGATCCACGATTCGCTAGCTGTGGAGTCGAGTTCGTCTAGTAATTTGCCAATTTCTCTCTGTGATGTGAGCATATGTGCTTTAGCATCTTGAGCAAAGGCCATTGCATTTGCAATAGATGACCACATAATAGCTGAGCCTAGCGTGACGCATTTAAGTTCAAGAATGCATGCAGCTAGAAATTCGATACTGTAGTTCAATTCTGCGTATTTGCTCCAGGATGACAGAAGAGATTGAGTATCTGGAGATTCGAGAAAATCTCTTGCTGTACGATGCAAATAATCCACTCTTGAATTCGAATCATAGTCAGTGGCATATGTCCAAAGACGTGTGATATTTTTCGACGAGCTCGTTTCGAGGAGGCCAGCGCAGCGGCTCCTGAGGCGAGCGTCTGTATACTCACAGATAGAATTTATTTCATTTTCTGTGAGAAGTCCTGAAGGACTTTCGATCGCCATTGAAAGTGCGTCTTCGCTGTCTGCAAAAGCTAGTTGGAGGACCGTGAGTGGCAATCGTTCTCCTGAAAGGTTATGCTTCGCGCTGCTCACTCGCATTTGGTAAGTTTGGACCAGTTGGAAGAGCTGAGAGGCCTGGTGCCGGTAGTAGGGGTCAATTCGTAGCAGCATGACTTTGTAAAGATCTTCTAACCTCTCGGGAAGAAGCCGCAGTCTGACTTGAAGGTCCCTTATACGATCTCGATTCGCAAGGCCACTTAATAGGGACCGGACGACTAACTCAACCCATAGGAAAACTCCTTGAGCTTTGGCGACGATCTCTTCCATAAGTTTCGGTGCCTCTTCCGGTTCGGCTTTACATAACTTTACCATTCTTGGGTTCGCGCCAAGGGTATCAGCAACATATTTCTTGATATCGCCATATGTCAATAATTCAAGCTTGACGCCCGGCACACCCTGGAATGCATCTTCAAAAACTATCCATGGACGACTAGACACACAAATCTTGACTTGTTTGGAGGTTGTTAGTTCTGTTAGGATATCGGCTAGCTCGGCGTGGCCACATTCTCCGTCGTACTCATCTAGGCCATCGATAAATAGACAGAATCTGGCTGAAGCCTCCGGCCTCTTAACCAAAGCATTGAAAACACGACGGAGCCGAGATAAAGACCACTTGTACCTCGGGGCGAGGGAGGCTCTCTGACCTTTGTCCAAGAAATTAGATGCGCTTTCGGCCCATTCTGAAAGCTGTAGCCATCTGTCAGGTAGTAAATCACGTATCCAGTCTCGCTGCTGACTAAGGATCTCATGTAGCAAGGACCGAAAGAGCCCACTTTGAGTTCTCTGGTCAGAAGTCCCGCTGTTCCAGAAGAAGAAGCCTCCTATGTGTAGTTCATGAGCGCCGGACCATACGCCCAAATAACGTTTAGTGTCAACGTGATTATAAAGATATCTCATCAGCGTTGATTTCCCAGAGCCGGCCTTTCCATTAACCCAATAAAGGCCATCTCCATCTTTGAGCCATTCCACGAAACTGCTCGACTTGGCTTCCGGGTTCTCTTCTTCAGCATCAATGCCATCAAACATCCACTGGAAAGTGTTCTTATGCTCCTCGATAATATCTGCGTGGCGATTTCCCATAGAGGAAAATCTTAGGCTTTCAAGGATAGCATCCTCACGGAGACGTATTTCTTGCTTTAACTGCTTCGATGTTCTTGTGCCAGATGAACGTTCGAATAATCCATTGCCTCGGCTACCTTGAAGCTCTTGAATGATATCCCTGCTGAGCTTGTCGAGTCCAGAATTGACAGATGTCTCTGTTTGTTTATGCAGTCGTTCCAGTGCCATCGTCTGGACTGAGAGCTTGTCGGTGAAAACTCGATCGCTGTTAATGATTTTTTGCATCATTTCTTGCGAAACTCGATCGAGGGTCTTGAATTGGGAAGATTGTTGGACCGATAATAGGTTAACATTTTTGCTGAATTGGAAAGTGTTAATATTTTTCTCAAAATCAACAGCACAATTATCGTCATCAAACGAAACATTCCATACCGCAAGTCAACTAAGATGTGGAACTCTAGCTCCTCTTTCAGTGCTGCCAGCCTTGTCTCCATTGTAGTGATGGTCTCCTCCGTCGATATGCTCCTCAATGCTTGTCTAAAACTCTTCCATTTCCGATTCTTGCCTTCGACTCTTACAGCTTGCAAACAAGCCAGTAGCTCCTCTCCTACAAGTTGACACTTGATGCAGAGAGCATGAAGTGCGTGGTTCTCAGTGTCATTGATAACGCTGTTAGGAAGTTTAGTTGCGGCTGGATTTTGCAATTTGGTGGTAAGATACACCAAGTGCTGTACAACAACTTCCTTATTGACATGCTCTACGAGCGAGCCATCGGCTGACTTGTATATGCGTAATACCTTGGCCACAAGTTCACTTCCGAAGTCGATCAACTGGACAATCGAAGACACCAGGGAGAGCGCCGATAATGGGTCCATTGAAGTACTGGTCCTCGTATCGAGTGGTTTATTGGCGACGGAATAATTGATTGCCTATTTGAATCTTCTTTTTCAAGCTGCTTCGAAACGAATCTTATTGTTACCAGCCTTTTAGGCAGCGCTAAAGAGGGCAGAATAGTCTCATTTTGCCAAGCCACTAATAGCCCCGCTGCTGAGCTGGCCGAATGCTGCACTACATGCTATATTATCTTTCTTAATCTTCTTTGGATATCTATCAACCTGACGGCTCAGAAATATAATTTTAACTAAATATTAAGAATAATTTACAAGTTGTATATACTTCAACGAAAGTAAGCGAACATTAACTCAAACCTTACAAGGGAGTAGAACGGATTCTTGCAAGGAAACTATAGTCGGATTATGTAAGAATAATTATAGTATAACTTTTCAATATATAGAAAAAGTATTTATAGAAAGATAGTTTATTCCTATCGCTTCTATAAAAATATAGAGAGTTGAAAAGATGCGTTGTAAAAAGAGTAATTCTATCTCTCTAACTGGCTCGCTTACCCCTGCCACACTAAAAAACGCTCCCGCTGGCGACCAAAGGGATAAATCTACCAGGTGCGCTAAACTTGAAGAGGCAACGCACCTAAATGCTTATTACGACTCCAAATTTAGCTAAGAGATTCAAACTGCCTCAGCAGAACAACAACAACCAAGAGCCACCAAATGAAGAAAATACAAAAAAATGAACCAATGGTCTTCCTCCCCCACATCTTCAACTCTAAAAGAAATTCATACCCTCTGTACAACCCAAGCTGTCAACACACATCAAAAAATCTCATCAGTCCTCACTCACCTCAACACCATCAACAGCAATGCTACATCTTCAGCACCAAACCACAACTCTAAATATCAAATTCAACAATCGCCACTCACCCACCTCGGAACCCCAATTCTCACCCTCCTCCAACGCTACAGCAATTCCATTATCAACAGGACAGGAAATTACAAGTTACTTTTACAGAGACTCGATGACTTGAAGGGTATTGCAAAAGAGAAGCTTTATGCGTTTCCGTTTCGAGATGTTCCTGTTGAGTGGAGGTGGTTGTTTATGGAGGTTAGTTGTTTGAGGGGATGTTGTTTGGGGTTGAGGGACGTTTGGGAGGGGATGGTCAGGGACTCTTCTGGGAGAATGGGAGAGAGTGAGCGTGAGGATGAGGATAGGGAGGGAGACGGGGATTGGGTAGATGATGTGGTTAGAGTGCTTGATATGGCCGTTATTATGGTTGGATATCCTTCCATCAACACCACTTCCAACCCTGGTTTAGAAAATGAAGATGAAGACGACGAAGAAGATGAAAACACAACAAAACAATTCATCGAGAAAACCATGGAGCTATTAGGCCGCCTTATCGAAGAAGAAGAAGAAGAGAAAGAAAAGACCCAGCAAACCAATTTAAACCCTCAACCACCACAAAAACGCCAGAAGCTCACCACTGCCCCTTTATGGATCCAAAACGACACCTTACCCCCGCCAGCAACCCATCACACCACACCACCCATCAAACACCCCCTCGCCAAAATCACCTCCCCAACCCTCCACCAATTCCAGCACTACATCGACAACCCCACCTCCCCGGAAACCCTCGGTCCAGAACCCGTAATAATAATCCACTCCCTCCAAGACTGGCCAGCCCTAACAACACGACCCTGGAACTCACCATCCTATCTACTAAATAAAACAATAGGAGGAAGAAGATTAGTTCCTATAGAGATAGGAAGGAGTTATGTAGACGAAGGATGGGGCCAATCAATAATCCCCTTCAAATCCTTTCTCGAAAACTACATCCTCTCTTCTCCATCTCCACCTCCATCACCGACGACGATTTCCCCATCAAATCTTTCAAACCCAAACCTAAAACCAGAACCAGAAACAGAAACAAAAGAAATACGATCTTCAGAAAATAGAGAAAAAGAAAGTGAGGAAAAAGAAGAAAGAAAAGACAAAAAAATAGCATACCTAGCCCAACACAACCTCTTCACACAAATCCCCTCCCTAAGAAACGACATCCTAATCCCAGATTACTGCTACAGCACACCACCACCACCACACCCAACATCACCCCAAGCAACCATCCACGCCAAAATACCCACGTTAGAAAGCCCCCTCCTAAACGCATGGTTCGGCCCAGCTGGAACAATATCTCCTTTACATACAGATCCCTATCATAATATCCTATGTCAAATCGTTGGTCGAAAATATGTAAGGCTTTATGCTCCGAGGGAGAGTGAGAGGTTGTATCCGAGGGGTGTGGAGGAGGGAGGGGTAGATATGGGGAATACTTCGAGTATTGATCTGGATTTGTTTTTTGGAGAAGGAGAAGAAGGAAGATTAATGAGGGAACGATTTTCACTATTCAAAGATGCGGAGTATGTAGAAGGAATAATTGAACCAGGAGATTGTTTATATATTCCTGTAGGTTGGTGGCATTATATCCGGAGTTTAGAGGTTAGTTTTAGTGTTAGTTTTTGGTTTAATTAGGTAACCTAAGTAGAGAGAAAATCTTGAGGTGTATTATTGTATGAGTAAATAAAAGGTAGTGATTTAATAAGTGCTAAATGTGAGGATTTTTGAAACTATCCAGATTAAGTTTTATATTGATCTTAGATATTCTCTCTAGTACTAATAATACCTCGCTTTTCTTCTATGCAAGGTAATACGTTCTTTATTATTACTTGCTACTACTATGTATAAAAGCCTATAACAAAATTCTAATGTCTACATGCAAAGATATCTAAAAGTCTAAAATTATATTACTTAGAGAGAGCACAAATCAATGTATAACAACTAGCATAGTTTTCATTCAAGGAAAACATTTTATATACCTCTTTTTCTTCCTTTTATTTAAATTCATATATACATACAGTATCTGCTACCTAGTAACCTAGGTAAAGTAAAGTAAAGCAATAAAGTAGAGAGTTAGATGCATCATTAGATCATCATCAATCCCAGCACAAGAATTCCACAGAGGTTTCTACATCCACCTCAACGCAACCAAACTCTTAACGCCAACGCTTAACTGCTTGCTCTCTTCTTTTCATCATTCAATTAAGCTAGAGCCAAAGCAAAACAGAAACAAAGAGTCCGACACCCCGGTCATTTCATCCATGAAACCTACAAGACCACCTCATAACTTTTGATTCATAAAACACACCACTTCCCCTCCCTCGTCCTCAATAATTCCCAGCCCCTCCGAAAAAGAATCCATCAAAAAGATCCACACCAGGCTGCCCCTCATTGAAATCATGTTGAGTACCTAACTCATCAAGAGCACCATCCCAACCCATACCAGCAAAGGCACCCAGGTCATTAACACCAATACCGAGATCAAAGGCATTGTTACCTACAAGACCTCCGTTGTTTATGGCGCCGTTGTCAAGATTTGAATAGCTGTTTCCTTGGAGGAAGTCCATGCCTGAGAATGGGAAGTCATCGAGAGTCTGGGGTTGCGTTTGGTAGGCATTTTGTGGGTTTGTGGATGCGACTTGGGTTGAAGTTTGGCCTGTGTAGGATTGGGAGGGGGAGGTTTGTTGGGTTTGTGTTTGATGCGGGAGGAGGGTTGGGTCAATGGCTGAGGTGTCAACTGGAGAGATGGGATTGTAATTTGAGGGTGTGGGTGAGGAGAGATTTTTTGGTTGACTTTGTTGTGTTCCTGGCTGTTGACGCATGTTACTGTACTGGTCGTATTCAACCTTGATGTTACTATTCTGACTATTAGGTCTATAGGTGGGTGGCTGTGGTGTCTGAAGAGCTAAATTTTGTTGTTTATTTGGCGAACGAAGAAGGTCATTGAGAGCCATGTCAAATTGAGGTTTCGGTCTGTTCGAACTTTGACTGGTCTTGTGTCGTCGCGTTGGAGCGAATTGAGAGCTGTTATTTTGGGTGAAATAGTCGTTGTCTTGGTGGTGCTCAGAAGTGCTATGTGAGCGCCGGGAATGTGAATTAAGTCCTTGTGCCGAGGAACCAAAACCTGTGTTCGACATACACATCTGGACGGTTGCTTTAGACATTCGATCGAAAGCGTCACGACAAGCTTCTGCTGGAGGGCATTTCTCGATTAGATCACCAAGGACCGAGGTTGCAGCTAGAATTGTGAAGTCCACTTCGTCCATTGTCTGTATTCATTAGCTTAAGGTTAAAGTTCATAAGTGGAACTTAACCTACCAGGCGACTCCTCACGATCGAAGAATGCCAGATCGCATAAAGGAACGAGATGCCTGCCATGAACAGGTGATGAGTAGCTAAGAAGGTATAGTTGACAAGGTGCACTCGATGCAATTGCCTATATAACCTCAGCACCTTCTGGCCAGCTTCAGCAACCTTTAAAAACACGCGCTCTTCGTCCTCTCTCAGTTCTATCGTATGCGTATTTGGACTGTTAACTTCGTTGCTAGTATTGAACTCCTTCTCAAACTCAGGCGGAACACTCAGACTTTGCCGGTAGAGCATTATAACACATTGCCAATAGTTGAGTTCTAGAAACTCAATCGAGAAGCCAACACCGGTTTCAGCTTTTGTTGGTGCCGAGGTTTTCCAGTGATAAAGTCGCCTATCGATATCAATACGCCAAGAGCGGAAGGAGTCGAATTTAGAAAGGAATGGCGATGGCAGATGAGTGTGCATATAAGGGTTCTGCTGATTCGCTCCTGTAGCTCTGGCTTGTTGTGCTTGTTGATGCTGCAGTACTTGAAGAATCTCAGACTGGAGTAGTCGCAGACGGAAATAATGGTATGCAGCGTACTTGTAACTAGGTTCTGCATCCCCTCCCGGTGGTCTTAAGAATCCTTCTGGTGTGATATATTTGTCGTCTAGTAGCGATGGGAACTCGGTCGTGACAACTTGATCAGTTATACCAAAAGGACGACCAACGCAAGTCGAAACGAGCCGATCTAAAGAGTACGTGCACCACCAGAGTCGACGTCTAAAGTCCCTGACCCATTCTCTGCGGCCTCTTGCTTGAGCATTCTGTTCTCGTTTTAGTCGTGCATTGTCGCTGTCGTCGCCTTTGAGGTCATCAGTCAGATCTTGAAGTCCAAAGTCGATATCCTTTCCATCTTCATAATGCAAACCCAGATCAACAGCTAACCGCACGGCAACTCCAATGATGTACCAGAGTCCAGGGGCAACAGGCCTCAACAGTGCAAATCCAGCCAATAACAACACGGCTTGCAATTCCTCCAGACCTCCACCAAATCCATCTTTCTCTAATCCCATTGATGATGAGCTGAGACAAGACTCGAGATGAACAATGGCGCTTGCATGATACTCTTCAGGTTGGCATTGCCTTCCAGCAGCAGTCCTCTTGCTCCTCTCCGATTCATCTTTCTTGCTGTCGTCCTTATCACCAGAATCACCCAAGAATATGCCACTGCCAATAGCAAATACTATGTTCAACATATAGAGCTCCCTCGGCGTCCGAACTCGATCTTCACCCTCGGCATAAGCGGCTTCAAACATCTTCATAAATTCAATTCTATGAAGGATGGGTATCTGAGGATTCGCATGCTCGAAGTAGAAATTTGCAAGTCTCTTTCCCACGTCCTTATCGGGGAAGGGAGCTTGCTTGATAGTTGGTTTGGTTTGCAATCCGAAGAAAGAATCTCGCATCGACGTCCCACCAGGTGCTCCTCCGGCTTTAGCAAGAGCGGGATGCTTGGAAGGTCTGATACCGCTCTTGTCACTATGGCTATTCGCCGAAGAGACTGATGATTTAACTGCTGCAAAGACAACTCTTGCAAAGGATATGCCGGAAGTGGAACCAAGGTATCCCCGGTCGGAGGCGCCTTGGACAGGAATTGTAGCTAAATTGGACACTAGCTTGTTCACTCGGTCGGACTCATCCTGCTTTTTATTTCGAGTAGATACTTCTTGGTTTGGTGGTCTTTGAGAAGTAATAGAAGTGTCATTTCCGTTGTAAGGAGGCCGTCCATCATCGCTAGGTGTCTGTACAATATTAGGATCTCCACCCGGACGGGATACCTGGTCGAGGACATCGGCTGCTGCAAACGGGATGGAGAGTGATTGAAGAATACCCTCAAGGTACCCAACCCGTTGCTCAAGGTAAAAGACATAACTGTTGGCTTCAACGTTAACCATGCACCAACATACCAATCCCCAACGCTCACCCCAGCCAAGCAATAGAACTTACCTCCTAGGAATCTCTCTCTTCGTAATAGGATCATATCCCACACACTTTACATTAGCCTTCTCACAAGCAGCACAACTCGGCAAGCGCTGATCACAGCGATTCTTCCTCAACCGACAACGGTTACACGCACTAACATTGCGAAAGCTGCTACTCTGGCTCGTCTTTCCGGTTGCAGACCCAGTCGCAGGCCCGCCATCACCTGTATTCGCCCGGCCAACACTTCCAGGCTCAACAGCACTCATCACATCTGGTATATCTTCTACGCTGCTTGGTGTACCGGGTATCATCTTGCCGCTCCCTCCAGTGTCCGGGGGACTATGCCGCGGTCTTTTGTGCGGGTATCCTCCTCCTGCATTGGCGCTACTGGGAGATCGGGGATTCATGGTCCTTCTATGCGTATAAAATCGGTATACGTATCAATCGTCCTCCTTCTAGCACACTCATGTGCCTCCAGCTACTTCCTCTCTCTGCGCCGTTTTGCTTAGATGCGCTGAGGCTGCCGTCTTGGTCGCACACTGGCTTGCAGCTGTCGGGATGGTACTAGGATGAGCCCTCTCTGTCTCCCAGCTCATATTGGTCTCTCCCCTCCAATGAACCAGTCAGTCAATCGCTGCGCCCCGTGTTCTTCGTCGTCGTTGTCGTCGTTGTCGCAGCTATAGATTTTCCTTCCTTATCGTCCGCACGTGTTTTTATCTCGAAGTTCCCGATCCGTCCACTCCACTTTCCGATCATTCGATGTCTGACTCAACAAATCAACTCTGTTTAATACCAAAGGGGAAAATTTTCTTCCCGCATTTACGGTGGTACAATAGAATAACGACACAAAGCATATCCAAATCTACTTGTGGACGTCTCTTTTCCCAGATCGCGATGCACAAGCGTGGGGACCGAAGAAAGGACCTTACCAACCCAGAGCACCCCCAAAGCCACGGGATCCCAAGCAAGCCACAGCATAGATAAGAGCTGTGGCCAATAAGAAGATCAGCTTTTGTACTCGTACATGGGATGTGGGGTTCACTTCGCCATTTTACTCGATCCCATCGAGTAAGGATTGGAAACTGGAAAGAATCCCGAAAAAAAGAATAATAATATAATCACTTGCTTCTTAAGCACATTGACTTTCTCATACCCTGGGAATGCATAAGACCTAGGCCTCGAGAATGAACGGAAGGCATATTTGGGGGTTGGTATTGCATACAGCTCGAACGGGAAGGTCGGCGAGCCACGAGTTGCCGAGACTGTTATTAGCTGTGAAACTTTGCTTGACATGCCAGCTATTGTATAATGTATAGAAAACAAGGAGAGCGCTGCAAGTTGTTGCGAAAGTAAAAATAGGTATATCGTGAAGAAAATCCGGACGTAGTTAAAAATCTATATACTTGCTCTCCGATGAAAGAATAGGTAGGCTCTGTCCGACTACCTAACAAGATTATCATCAAAACGCCCATGCCCGATGTAAATGCTACTTGTATTAAACCCATTCGCCAAATGCCCTTGCCCAGGTCCAAAGATGAAACGCCCAAAATGACTTCCCATTGAAAATAAAATAACTCCAAATGGCCTGTGGTCTCTTTCTGGAGACTGATATTGCTCCATGTCTTTTTTGCCCCCTTCTTTCGCCCATGTGATATCCATTCTCTCCCAACTCCCATGTGAAAGCGTTAAACATGTTGGTATCTTTGTAAATGACTGCAAAGGAATAGGACTCGCAGTAGGAAAAATAACGTGAGCGCGTTGGCAAATTTCTTTTTTTTTTACAGACGCCGTCTCCGGGAGACATAAGGAAATTCGTTGGAGTCGTTTCTTTCCTCTTTCATATCCTCGAATTCGAAATGACTTTTATGCTGCTCTGGCAACGATAGCCAAGTCAGCAGTAGCATCCTCGAGATCTTCGGCCGAAGGTTCAAGTTCAGACTCAGGAAGACCAAGCTCATTGTCCTGGTCGAATTTCTCGTCCTTGTCCATTCTTCCTCCCTTGTCGGTCATGCGAAGACTGATGAGTGCACCAGCCAACGCAATAATAGCACTGCACCACCAGGCGAGACCAGAGTAACCAATCTTCATGCCGACAGAGAAGAGGAATCCCGAAACGGTGGGGCCAAATGCCCGCGAGAGAGATGCGGTGGATGCTGCGACACCATTGATGGTTCCAAGCATTAGGAGGGATGGTGCCGAGTTGGTTAGGAGAATTGCATTTGCTGGGTAGGCCATGGTTGCGAATGTACATTTCCAGATGACCACTGCATAAACACCGATCATGCGGAGGTTGTCGGGGAGCAGCACCAGATATGGTGTTGTCAGATACAGAATTGGGTAAGAGATGGCAATAAGTCTGAAGAGGCCCAAAGCTCCCAGTCTTCGAACAATTATGGGGAATAGGAAGAGAGTAGCAACCATGGAGTAGAGACCTTGAACCGAGAGAATAACTCCAATCTGTTTGGTGTCGAGCCCATAGCCACTAACAAACTTGAATGGAAGATGGATTGGCTGAGGAGGTGATGGTGCGCGTGTTGAGAGAAGAGTTGGTAGCATGGCATCAAAAGTCATGGTGTGGCTGTAAAAATGGGGCATTAGCGACGAGTTCTATCGAGGAACGGCCATATGCATGAGCATGAATCGGGGCAGAACTTACTAAGCCAAGATGCCATAACCGACAATATTCAAGACGACCTGTCTTGTAAATGGCTTCGTCGTTGCTGGCCTTCCCGCGGCATTAACAATAAATGGCGTCGTATCGTTGAGGTTCAATGATTCTTGAGGTTCTAGTGATAGAGTCGAGGGGATTTTTGGAGATCCATTAGCCGTGCGGTATCCGGGAGGTTGCTCATCTGCCAGTAACCAAACAATCTCCTCGTCAATAGTGGCCTTTTCCACCTTCAACGCCTTCACATCCACACATCTTGAAAATTTAGCTAGGATCCATTTGCCGGCCTCGAGTCCCGGATCACGTCGATGCTTTTTTTCTGCATGGGTCTCTTCGAGGAATAGAATCCCGATTACTACTCCACAGCACACGATCACGGTGCAAACGAGATTGGGAAGCAGGTATGGGAATCGTTCCCAGATCGTCCCAGTTTGGAAAATGGAGGGATAGTTGAGGACGGGCCGAGCCAATGCGCCACCGAGGGTTGGGCCAAGGATTGATCTGAAAAAAGCAAACATTAGTCGCAAGCAAACAGCGAACTTTTTCCCTGCTCAGACGTACCCAAGACACCAAACAAAAGGCATAATCGTATATGCGCGGGCTGTGTGATTTGTCAATAGCTTGTTACAGTGGGTCGCCGGAATGCGACAGGTCATATTCGACTTACGCTGGTGCTCCTTCACCGTCACCATCTCGGCCACCGTTGTTTGCAAAACACCAATATTTCTGGAGAAATTGCATTAGCCAAAACCTTCTTTCTTCCCTATTCACCGTACGTATGTGAGGGGTTCTTGGCTTTGGGAGGATGGCATACCCGTTCAAAAGACCACCAAGAGCGCGAGCCAGCAATGCTACGGGCAGACTAGGCGCAAATCCAAAAATGATCATGCTGAGTGCAGTACCGGCCAGCCCAGTGAGTAGCACCGGCTTTCGACCAACTTTATCGCTCAATTTTCCCCATACGACACCAGAAGAGAATTCTGCAAAGGCAAAGGCGGACGTGACCATACCGGCGTACACGGATATGGAAGATTCATCTTTCGTGATGTGGAAATCTTGAATCATGAAGTAGACGTAGGGGAATATGGACATAAATGCAATTGGCTCGCAGATTCGACATAATGCTACACAATGGTCAGTCCTAAATTTATGCCGCTGAATTTCGTGGAGGCTCACCTAGAATAAACATCTGTCTGGCCGGAAACGATGGTGTTTGCTTCTGCAAACCCATGGTGGGCGCGCTGGTTCTTGACCTCATGGTCCCTTCGTCTCCGTGATATGAATTGGCTTCGAAATGCTAGAGTTCTGCAATGGTTGTTGCGTGGAAGTAGTGTGCTCGTAAGGGGAAACTGTCGAGGAATTGATGCTTCAAGTTGCCGACCATGTGGTTTCTTATATAGCTCCTGCCTTTTCCTTGCTGTTCCGGGGAACTTGTTTGCCAAGTGTGATTGCGCAGACGGGCAAGTGCGGTGCAGTTGCAGTTGCAGTAAGTGAGACGTGCAGCTTCCTTCTGTATGCAGTTGGGAGGCAGTTGGTGTTGCTGTTGCTGTTGAGGGATGATAACGCTGGAAGATGGGTATAGAATTGGAGGAGTGCAGGGCCGAAAAAAGTAAGGAAGAGAGGAGATGAAGAGGTTAATAAACTTGGAGGATCGCCGAAAAGGAGAAGTGATGGGCCGCAAAGGCAAATGAGGCACTCCAAGTATTTTAGTTGACCGCCAGGGTCCCGAGCATCGGGTAGTAGCGGTCGCGTAGATTAATATCTGATTCTTAATGGGCGGTGACGAGGGTTTGGTGTGACTATATTACAACAGTACCAGGCGAACGGAGACGGGGAGACTCGTGTTCATACTATATTGTACGAGTAGCAATCAGAATCTACTGGCAGACTACTGGCACAGCGAGTGAGCAAGTAAAACTAAGCACCGCAAAGCGAGCGCAGCCCAAAGCAAAGCAAAGTAAAGCAAAGCATACCATAGCCAAACGCTCCTGAGCAGTCCCAGTCCTTCGCTAATAGATGCCAAGCGCTCAGAAAAATAGGTGAGTACTTTCCACCGCGACTGGATGGTACCTATCATGGGCAGGGCCTGCTTGGAAAGCTGCCGTTGTATCAGACGGTGCCCCCGGGTTACGGAGCCAAATGCCGTTGAGCAGTTAAGCAGCAGGCGTAATTATTGCGCCCAGCGCCCAGCCCAGGAGAAGAGCAGGAGCAGGGCAGCAGGGCAGAAAGAGGGGATCAGGATCAGGATAGAGGATTAGCAGGATCAGGGGGGGCCGGACAGGGTGAACATCAATTGGGATTGTTTGCAGGCAATGCACATGGCCCTGTACCCTGCAACACATTTCCCTGGGTCAATTGGGTGAGCCAGCATCTCAGCACGGACCTAAAAGGCCTACAAATCCTGTCCTCTTGTCCAGATGTCCATGGCTACAGGGGCCCCCAGGGGGCCAGGGGTTAGAGGCGGTGTGTGGAGTGGAGTGGAGTGCAGGTCTGTCTGTCAACGATCAAGCAAACTTGGGCGCTCACCGACGTCGTTTTTCGCTCACGCTCATGCTCATGCTCATGCTCATGCTCATGCTCATGCCAAAGTGTTAGGTTGGCATCTGTCTGTTTGTCTGTGCCTCGGTTGCACAGTGCAGTAGTGGTCATGTTCCTTAAATAATAAGGCTGTCGTGTCAACCAGCCAGCATGTAGAGGATGACGGGGTTGCTGCCGACTTGCAGTGCAGTGCCTTTGGTGCCTGTGGATTGGACTGATCCCCCCCACGGCAACATGCACTGAGATAATGAGATTTGGTCGACACGATGGCTCGCCTGGCTAAGATGATCAGAAAACGCAATCCTTGACGGCCACGTTGTACTCTCCTTAGTCCACATTTACCATTCGGAAACTACATCCTCGTATGGCTTGGAGCCTTGCGATGTGGTGTGCTGTCTGTCGAGTGCACTTCCTTGATCCCCGACCAGCAATCCTGTACCTAGCGGTTGGCTATCATAGCGCCTACTTGACAAGCCGCGAAGTGCTTTTTAGGTCGCAGCGCAAAGCCAACCGCCATTCCGGCAATTCCAGTTTACTTTTCCTTAGTGCGAAGTAGGTCCCTTACCTGGAACTTTGATAGCGAACTCCAATTTGCCCTGTCGTCGGCTTGTCGTTGCCGATGAGCTGTTTACAGGGCCCAGCACCAGATGACGATGACAACCTTGTACAGCCAAGTAGTGATAATTGCATGTTGTTGAAGATCAGCCCAGGGCTGCGTTGCATTCTCTCGTTCTGTCAGTTACGACTTCTCACATACTTAATTAACACCTACACCCAAGCGTCACCGTCGCCATGGCCGTAACCTCCCAGCCCACCGTCCCCGACCCCCAGAGAAAAGTCAATGGTACGAAAAAAAAAGGGTGAAATTGAGGATGCTTTTTCTGAAAAGTCAAAACTCGCACAGGGCAGCGCAGCGCTCCACAGGGGAGTCCCAAGATACGGCTGGGATACCCTTGCGAATTCGGGGGTAAGAACCCAAGACCCAGACAACCGGTCCTGCCATGCTCGTCGTCTAACTGAAATCGGCAAGCTCACGCTGATGCGAGCTGCGAAGATCATTCAAGGGAAGTTAGCTGAGTCAAGTGACCTGATGTTGACGTTTTGGTGAGCTATGACTTCTCTGAGCCTTTTCGAAGAGAAAGAAGACTTTGGGCTGTGATACCACAGATACTGATGAGATTCGAGGCTCGAGTGGTACACAACCCATCAATCCATTGCGGCGGAGTACTCGGTGTGTGACGCTGACAGTCAGTCCTACATTGCAGAATAATTGTTCCCGATGTTCAGCGACAACCAGCACACATGTGTCTAATGCGGATAGGTTGCCGACAACGTCGTCCTTGTGTTCAAGATGACAATTACTGAACTGAAAAGTGCTGGAGTTTGTCAAATTGTGTAGGCACAAGCGCAGGCATTATTGCTGTTCAGGTACTTCCGTACGGTATGGTATGTGCTTTTTTGCCTTTGCGCGGCGAAAAAAACGAAAGGGGAGGTCAGGAGACCACTGTTGGGGGCAGCAGGCATGGACGGCCTGGGCACCGAGTGTTATTTTCATTTTGGAGAGGCCGATAGCACAAACAATGATGACGGAAATAACGAAAACAACGAAAACAACGAAAACGGTGCAGTGAAGTCAGGCAGTGGCACGAGAAGGATGAAGCTAGATGTGGATAATAATATGCTTGCTTATTAATCTTCAGCCCCAGCCTGGTACGCCTCGACAGTATCTGTACTGTAGGTAGCCGTCCTGGTAGTACCCAACCTGACGATTGACCGAGTCCCCGAACCACAACCGTTGGACCAAAAGACCATACCGCGGAACCGGGTCGACAGACGACGATCCGCGAGGGCGTTTAGACATTTCCACGAGGCGGCATGTTTCAGACCGCCAATTATTTCGTAATGAGTAATTGCTGAAGATGTTCTGAGGAACGCTAAGTGCTTCCGGTAGGTACTGTACGAAAAGGTACTGTCTGTACGAAGTGCTTGTGTTGTGGTCTGTCGAGTAGGTAGCGTCCGAGACGCCACAACCAACGGCTCCCCTGGGGCCGCGTCGTGTCAGAAATGGGAGGCTTCAGCTGAAGAAGTTCCCCATGCTGCAGAAGGAACAGTGAGTGGGGTGCCCGCATGAACAGGGCCCTACGAAAAAAGGGAGAAAAAAAAGAAAAAGAAAAAGAAAAGGAAAAGGGAACAAGAAAAGAGAACAAAGAAAAGAAAAGAAAACAAAACGATCATGGATAATGATAATGGTAATGATAATGATAATGAAAAATAGTAAAATATTCAATATTAACCTTTATTACTTTTCGTACCTTTTCGTACCGCAGCGACTACTGTCCTGTACAGTAAGTACTACTTTCGACTTTCTACGCCCCGGAGTGATGCTAATTGGTTCTTCTCCCTAGCTAGTAGGTACACGGTAGGGCCGCCAAGGCTCAAGCGATCTGTTCAGGATCATCGCAAAATCTCGCGGAACAGATGAAAATTGTGCCGCCCGGGGAAGCCATTGGCGCTTCCACGCGCTCGAGCCTTACGACACCTCCGTCGCGTTTTGTTGCAGTCCTCCAAGACTACTCCTAGGAAGGTAAAAACACCCAACTACCGCAACGAACACCCCTCGAACGTCTCATTGGCATGGAAGCATGTTCGTTGCCTGGTCCCTGAGATCCGGGTTGCCCTGTTCTGTGACCTCTGTCTCCGATCTTCTCGGCCTCTTATCCAGGTCGCATAAGGTGCACGACATCCAACGGCCATCTTCTTGAAACGCCGTTTTAAGTTTGTGAGGTTAGTTCTCTGATGATTTGCGACAGGGCAATTCCTTTTTCTCGTTGGCTCTTGTTTGAAAGTCGTCTATCCGCGTACGCTTTTTCGCGACTCCATCCATCCCCCCTACAGCTGTGCGTTGTTACACTGCCTCGAAAGAACTCGAAGCGCCCGCAAACGGGACATCATCGTCTTCAGACCTTGTGCCGTCCAGTTGCTGCATTTTTCTGGTCCCCATCCGGGGCAGGCTGAAGGTCATTCCCGGCTGGCCAATGCTGTTCTTCAACCAACTTCCATAGTGTCACATTTTCGTAACCGCCATGCTGGGAACTGACTGTACAGTACTGTGTTTGGGAGATCCCACCACTCTCCTTCGTCCTACTGTATTTGGTTGTAAATCTTCCTGATGCGCGACGATGCTCGAACATTATAACTCAGTCAGGCTCAAATTACGGGGTACAGAGTATAAAGGGCCAATAACCAATAACTAATAACCAATAACTCGTCCACCTCAGCATGTCGGCAACAGCTATGCTTTCTTTACCTGCTGTACTACCTAAGCCAAGACAGCAATAACCTTTTTGGCTATGCGAGAGTTAAATGAGGCATCTGTAGCATCCAGCTCTCTCCAGGCTGTATCAATAATA
Source organism: Pezicula radicicola (assembly GCA_003008705.1). Lineage (NCBI taxonomy): Eukaryota > Fungi > Ascomycota > Leotiomycetes > Helotiales > Dermateaceae > Pezicula > Pezicula radicicola. The sequence goes on from PDUO01000034.1 coordinate 416,669, forward strand.
GGTAATGACAGTAGTACCATTGACTCGGTGATATTCTCTGTACTGCACTGTCAAGGATGGATCGGGGAGTGATCATGAGATCATAAATAATGATCTCAGTCATGAGCAGTTATTACTCCGTCCTCCATACACCTCCATACCTCCATACAGTCCCAAAATTTGCAGCTGTAGGTACCCACGCACAACGAAGGTACCGTGTGGCGATTTCCGGGGAAACCGGTACAGGAGCCGTGGTTGGTCCGTAGGTAGTTGGTACCAGAACATACTTAGCGGTACCATCAAGCTCGTTACCAAACGTTTAGCTGGTCTGCGGAGCTTCTCTGCGGGCTATTCGTACGGGGAACGGAAGATGAGGGACCCCACTTTGCCCTATCGTCCTTTCATGGACTTCACTCGTGGTTACTTTAGTGTTTAGGATACATCAAGATACAGTATTCTGATCGCGGAAGTTCCCCCATTGATGGGATTTCTCGGGCTGCGCTACTGTAGATCGCAAAGGCATCTCAGTCCACGCCGCTCTTATCCCAACTCTGTCCTGCAAAGTACGCAGCGCAGTTGCTGGTAGCACAAGACTTGCTCATCTAGATCCAATTTTGTGACTGACAGCTACGTGCGGGAAGCGATGGCCAAGCATGTGCATATGCACCGAAGGGCCGAAGAAAGCCGTTCAAAAACGTCTGATAACCTTGTCATTATGAGGTTGTATTCCCGCCATCTCCAAAGGATGATGTCTAAGTGGGGGTCACCTCGACATGCAATTTTGAACAACGCACCTGTGCGACATTGGGCATTGGAGATCATGGGTGGGCTCTGCAGATTCTTGTCAAATGCCAAGATCTGCGTTGAACGGTTGTGGCGCCTTGTGGCGCCCGTCAATCTTGCTTGCACCATCTCCTGCCTCTCGTACAGTAGGTATTTTTGCTGTCATATGCGAGTTGCCAGAATAAATGAGGGACACTTTTCCATAATGCCTTGCGGCTGCAAGAATAGACTGATCAAACTCAGGACGAGAGCGTTAGATGCAAGGACCCATATGCAGTGAGCGGGAGCATCCGAAATCCACACCAGGCGTTGGTTGTGACGCAAGAACTGTACAACAAGCCAGCCTTGCCTCGAGAGCTGTCCGAGTCTTCGTCGAGTCCGAGAATCTTCCGAGTCTACCTCTAGGTTCTACAGTAACAAACCACCTTGGGCCGTCATACAGTAATACATCATCAGTGGCATTCAACCGATTTGCAACCGACTTGCCAGGCAAAGACTGGTTTCGGGTGTATGGAGACAGCTCCCATAAAGGCTGTGTGGTGACACATGTTGGAGTGCTTACTGGACTACAGGAACAAAGTATATTTTCCGGGGTAACAAGCCAATAGGTAACGAGCCGGCAGTAGACGTTTTGCTGAGTAGTGAGGGAGTATCGAGTAGTGTTGAACCCTACACCGCCATCATGAAGCGGTGACGACCTATACGAAGCGTTTGTATCAGTCAGATGACTGACTGACCAGATCAGCTCCTCCACACATCATCCAACCTATCCCAGCAAAACAAGGTTGCACGTTAATAGCAGAGCTAGTGACAGCAATCGCGACACGTCACGGTTTACAAGATCGAACAAAAGCGTATCTGAAATTAAACCCATGGAGAAAACAGTCCTTCTATGCTCCAAAACTGTTCGAAGTCATCACTACGTCTTTGGTTGTGTAGCACAAGGCCTCCATTGGCTTGGCGCAGTCTGAATACCTTCAAAGGTACCATCAGAAACTCCAAGGCTCGCTTTGCCTCGGTTGTCACTCACTTGCGCTCTCTTGTGTGTTATGAGTATCACCCATGACATGGTATCTTCAGCAATCCGTGGGGGGACAACCTAAACAGGAGTTCCGTTAAGGTCAAAGCCTAAATGAACGTCGGCATGTTGGCAAAGCTCAATCCCACTTTCGGGAACTTCACCTCTCAATTTTTGACAGGAGAATGTGTCACTCAGATGGGTGAAGTCCATGGACAGCCTTGCTTCCGATTGTGCAATGTGGAACTTATGTTGGCTGTTTGTTCTTGTGACGTCCCTAAGACAAAGGGCAAAATATAACGTTATTAAAAGAAGCTTTCCAGAGCTGCTAAGCAAGGGTAGAAAAGTTATGCGCAAATCTCTCTGGCTCCTTGACCAAGCGGTGTATATCAGATTGTCAACGCAATGTGTAAAAAATTTGCAATTTATCGACGCCATAATCTCAAAGAAGTTGTTTGATGAAAGAAACCACGCGAGTGAGTCAGTCGACCAGTTCTCTTTAATCTCTAACTTGAGCCGGTTGCTTGAAAAGTTTCAGAGTAACTCCAATCTGATATAGTCATGAACCAAGTACGTCATTGCTGTGTGCCGTTCATAATAACGAAGCAGTTCCATTTTCCGCTAGACTCTCGTGTGCAAGCGAGGGCAGTTTGGAATTCTGCATTCTTTCCTCGCTTGTATGCGGCCGTACCAGTCAAGACACCCTATGTCTCCTCTTCTGAGATGATAACCACAGTGATGTTCATACCATTGTGTGAGAGTCATTGGATCGCACCTCTGGCCATGGCGTTCAAAGCAGATCCAGCAACCGTATAGCTGCGGGCCGAAGGGATTAAAGGAAACCGTATCCATATGACTCTCGAATTGGTAGCGGGGGGCAGTTGGTGGGTAGTAAATTGGCACGTCCTTGCTAAGTGTGTGCCTTTCCCAGTCGCGGATGGGTAACTTGTAGGCAATCACCATGCCGCATTCACTACAAGGGTGTGCGAGGGCATACTCTGGCATGCCACCAGGTCCTCCAGGACCGTTTCTCTGTCGTTCATACCATGCGCCTCGACAAACCCCAGGGTTTTCGTTGAGGTAAGGAACTGAAGGGCCAGCTTTGAAGACATCAGTTGCGATCCAGAGCGAAGTCGTTAAACATACCTCCGGGGACCGAGGGCGCCGAGGGAGGGACTGAGGTATCAGGCTGACTACCGCTGCTACTTCCAGCCGTCGACATGTTGAATAGTAAAACGCAAAGCGTGACTAGAGCTTCAAGAGAAGAAGCAGTTGCAAGATATGTTCAAGAGTAGGATGTTTGTGCGGTCAAGCCTGAAGGATTTATTTGACTTCTTTTGCGCAAAAGCTCGACAATGCAGTGGCATTACTTGTAGCCTCATTCATCGACAGGTCGTCAAGAATGCGGTCGTGTAGGGTTGCGATAAGATACAACTGGTTGACACCCAACAATGGACAACTCAAGCAGGTGCGCCAGGTGTCTCGAGTCCAGCCACAAGCCGTATGATGCAGACTCATCTGCTTGCACGAGTAGAAGACTTTCCACTATGACAAAGCCATCGAATTGACGGGTCGCAGATCAATAGGCTCACCAATGGCCGAGATTGAGAAATTTCACAGAACTGGAAGGTGAATATTCTATAGGACGAACGAGAACCGAATGGGGTGACCTTCACAGGCTCACACAGCCCTGATTGCATCGTAAGGTATATACACCAAATGTCTATGCCAGCAGGGACAGCAACAGTTTCTCGCAAATCACCACAACGAGTGTGTGGTTGGGTCACGATGATTCGATGCTTTGGTACTGTAAGATTAAGATTTTATATCGATGGAAGGTGGCGCTTCGTTGCCTCAAGTCTCGAAAGCGGCGGAAAAGTGGTTCATTGGGACCCGAAGCGGCAAGCAAGGCTGAAAGGAGGGGCAACCAGGCTCCACGCCACATCTGAGTCTTTCCGTCCATTGCCCACAACCTTTGTGCTTCTGCCTGACACATAAATCCTTTACAGGTCTCTATCATCACATTTCTGCCTTTTACCCCTTCGGAAACCTATCTTCATCATGGCGGGCAAGAAGGCCGCAGGTGAAAACACCAAGAAAGTCGCCGGAAACGCAAAGAAAGCCGAAGCCGCAGCGCAAAAGGCCGCAGCGGAGAACCAGAAGAAGGCTGCAGCTGAAGACGAGGAATGGGGAAAGGGAGCGAAGAGCAACGCAAAGAAGTAAGTCTATTGTAGATGTGCTGTCGATGGCCACCATTTCCTTCTAGATTACCCCGCGTCACAACACAACTGACAAAACTTGTATTTGACAGGGAAGCAGAAGCAGCAAAGAAGGCAGAACAGGCGCGTAAGAAGGCTGAGAAGGATGCCCTCTTAGCAGAGGAAGAGAAAAATGCACGCGCAGCACCCAAAAATTCCAAGACTGCCGTTAAGAAGACGGCTTACAAGGGCCTCGACCTATCTCAATTAGACGCTACCCCTTCTGGTCCTGCAAGTGCGCTCAACGCATCGGGTATTGACAACGCACTCGATGCTTTGTCACTTACAACTGGCGATAGCGGCAAGATTGACAAACATCCCGAGAGGAGATTTAAGGCTGCCTTTGCCGCCTTCGAGGAGAGAAGGCTGAAGGAAATGGAGGAGGATGGGAGTGGTCAGGGACTGAGGCAGAACCAGAAGAAAGAGAAGATTCGGAAGGAATTTGAGAAGAGCGAGGAGAATCCATTCAACCAAGTCAATGCACGATATGACGCGACAAAGGAAGAATTGAAGGGAATCAAGGAAGCAGAGAGGAGCAAGATTGAGACTAGATTGGGCGGCAACTGAGGAAAGTTTTAAATTATTGCATTGGCGTCCAATGTGTTGGCGGGGTTGACGAAGAGGATGATACCAGTGATGACTGAGAATACAGTATGATAGGATGATGGCCGCAACTCCGCGATACGAGATCAAGATGACGAGGAAGCCCCTCGGCATTTTAATAGAATTAAGCAGTTTTCATCCAGAAAATATGTTCGCATGGTAGACAATAGAACCTCCTCTCTTATCACACATTACTGAGCTTGCATAAGATGTCAAGCTGATAACGAAACGGTCGAAACTGTTGTACGGCGGCCCTGCATGAAATTGTCTCGCTGAATAGCATCACCAACCTCACAACATCACAACACGACATTTGTCTTCACTCTTACATAGATTTAATCATGGCACCCCGTCTGTCAAGTCTCCCAGCTGTGCGGAAACAGCATTTATTAGTGGAATTGTAAAGTCTCCTACGCAGAAGGGCAAGTACAGAAGCTGACCAGAATATCCACAGCTCGAGTCTCAAGTATGCATGTCCTCACGGTGTATTCATGAGTCTTACTCCTGGCGACCCTACACTATGGTCCGGCGTCATCTTTGTACGAAAAGGTCCATACGCGCCCGCGATTTTACGATTCCAAATATCCTTTCCCCCGAGTTATCCCTCCCTACCACCGCTCGTCACCTTCAGCACCGACATCTTCCACCCCCTCATTACTCCTTTGACGACCTACATGTACACGACAGACGTTCATGCAGAAGGGACAGTCTCCGCGACGGATGATGAGAGGTTACCGCCAGGAGGAATGAGTTTGAGGCATGGATTCCCCGGATGGTTTGGGAGATCGAGGCAGAATAGAACCCCTGGCCAGACACCTGTGAAGTCAGGTAGTAGCATCACGAGTGAGCCCACGTCTGCAACAGGTAGTCCAACGCCGAGAAGAACACCAGGGACCGGAGATACTGCGACGAAAATGGCAGAACAAATATCTACATTTGATGTACTGCGATACATCCGCAGCGCTTTTGATGACGAAGAGGTACTGGATAGTGTACCTTTGGAAGCAGCAGGAAACCCTGGGGCATGGCATGCGTGGCGGTCACATAGGGTGAAGAGCGGAAAAGTTTTGCCTCCCCTTGTACCTCCGAAAGATAGCAAATTGAGTGCACAAGAAGGGTTAAGTGAGGATGGGAGCAGTGCTGCAAGCAGTGAAGGAGTTCCGGAAGGATACCAAAGACTTGCTGGAGGAACAAAAGGATTAGGGAAAGGTGGAGTGCCACCATCTGGGACAACCAGGCGGCCGGGGGAGTGGAACTGGGAGGGGGTCTGGGAGGTTAGGGTCAAGAAAGGTATTGAGAGCAGTATTGCGGAGGCGGTGCTGTATGGAAATGCCCTTGGTGGTGATGATCTGGTAAGTCGCCAATCGTATGTGGAAAATAAAAGAGAAGGTGGTGCTAACTTCCAACAGATACGGTTCTTAAATATGGAGGAGGTTGAAATTGAAACTATCAAGGAGAATATCCGAAGAAGTGTCGAGAGTTCTGAACCCATGCGAAGGGGAGTTGTCTGATATAGTCAGCTTTGCACAGAGTGGCGCTAGGAGAAGAATGATACCCCGTGACTGGAGTCTATTGAAAAGATAATCAAATTGCTACGATCTCGCTCTGGAGTCGCATCTTAGTCGCAAGTGCATATCATGAACGGCAGTAAGAAATAGTAAGTTTGGGTAAGTCGAAAACTAACTAACAGCAAATTCCAAGCCCAAGATCACAGTTTAGAGACAGCGAGGGCAATAAAGACATGGTATAGATCGACGGATGAACTTGGTTTGTGAGGCTGCGTTGTGAGGCTGTGTTGGGAGGCTTCGTCGAATTGAGCTTTTGAAGTCGTTCATATACTCTCCTCGACGCAAACTAGCTGTAGACCACCAGCAAGGAGCTCATCTGCTCGTCAAAATTATGGCATATATTCTCCTTCTTTTATTTTTATAGCTAGTGGCTATTTCGAGGTACTCAAATCAACTTTCTAATGCTGAAGATTCCTGCTCTATGACGGCTCAGCGGGAGGAGAGTAGGTCAATTTCCACTCTAGAGAGGACATATATTGTTTCAATGATTGAGTTGGGCGAAGTATTTGGAGGCACCGTCTTGAGCATTGTCAAAGCTAGGACCTTAAGTTAGTTCCTAGACTGCATATTCTTAGCAAATTCTTTTTATAAGTGGTGCTTGTGGTGCTTTCCATCTATAAAGCTCGGAAGTCAATTATTGAGTTAGTCCCACTTACTTAACAATTACCTAGTCTGTAGATGATGCCTTCCATTCCCAGTGCCACACAACGGTGTTCCTACTTACTTCGGCATCCCCTTCGGTCGGGATCGCCTCTTTGTTTTTCATCTTGACACATGATTGTCAAGACACATCTAATGTTTTGGTATACATCACTTCAGTTTTGGCCATGAGTACCACCAACAGTTCTAGTACTAGCCCAGTAGTTTACGGACTTGTTTTGATACCAATTATCATTGCAGCATCAGCAGCGTTTGTTGCTGTCAAGTCTACAGAATTAGGCAAAAGTATCCTCAACCGTTGGAGAGAGTCTTTCCGAAAAAGGGGCAACAAGGAAAGGAGATCAGACGAAGGTATCTTAACCATCATCCTAAGTCATTGAGTGTGTTGAACTTACTGAGTAAAGGCCAGATTGGTACGATCTCGAAAGCACCAGTAGCAGACAGCCAGGCAATCTCGACCAATCCCCCGCCAGAGAACCCACTCCAAGACGGGTATGGCACCCACAACGATCAACGCGTCTGACATGGAGCTTCACGAACCCTCAATTACCAAGCCATCACCACTTCGGATCATCAAACGTAGCCAAACCCTTACCAGTTGCTCTTCCCCAAGGGAGGTCGACGGACGGCGGGGTCGTGGCATGTCAGAATCCTCCTACTCAAGCAAGGGAAGCCCGCCAATGGGCCCCGACAGACCTTTGACAATACACAAGTTGAGAAAGAGAGTACGAGCGAGTGTATCAAGCGTTCTAAACGGACCCGGCGATGATTGGTCGCCCAGTTCACATGCAGACAACGCAATCCAGGACTTGATTCAAAAGCATTCTGGTAAGCCATGTCCTTTTTCGCGTAGAAAAATTAAATCATTGACTTGATTTCAGTATCTCAAGAAAGTCGAGGTGGCTCTGATGAGGACGATGTGGAGGTGACCCCAAAAGCACAGCGAAAAGTCTCGAGGTCTATGAGCGCAGGCGCTTTCCTCAGATCTCAGTACTTCCATGCTGATTCTGACGATGAAGGCTCTCCAAGGTCTCGTAACAATGAGAACGTAAACAGATCCCCAAATTACCCTCCAAAGATCCCCAAAAGGCGCCTTTCAAAGTCAAAAAACTTTCTCCTCAAAGCAATTGGTGGTCGGAATACCGTCGAACCTACACAAGAATCAGACGTCTCAAAAGGCATATTACTACGACGTCTTTCTCGTGGTGGCAAGACTTCTACTACAATCTTAGAAAAGAGTTTGTATATCACTGATATAGGTTGATTGACTAAAGGCTGACGTTTCTCCAGATGGCTTGTGTGAGATAGAAGAGAAGGATATTTCGGATGTCCGACCCAATCCGAGGATTTCAGACTATAGCAATTCGGTATATAACCTTCCATTGCTCTCCACTGTGGTGTTCGCTCTTTTCTTCTACTTCGTCAACCCTATTCTTGGGTAGCCATGTGTGTGCGTTGTTGTCTTGAGTCACTTGAACTAATCTAGTGGTTCGCAGCTTCGTACCTCTACAACTTCTTACTCGTCCAATCCCCACGAGACATATGTACTATGTCCTAGGATAAAGTTTACGCCAGAAGTAACCGATGCGGACAGTGGTAGATGTAGTATGTGGGTTGCGATCGAGGTTTCTGGAGCTCTCCAAAGACCAACTTTTTATGGCCAGTCTCTGGAAAGCATACCATCTCAAGAAGGTTTGCGGATTACTGAATCAGTTCGCTTGTCTCAAAACTGACCTCTAAATATAGTCACACCCGCTTATGGAGAATTGTATGACATACGTGTAGAGCTTCTTCCTGGTCGAGATTGTGTTGTAGAGGAGATATTTGGGGATCTCCATGAACTCAAGTGCTTAATCGGCAACGAAACCTTCCTCATTTTAGCTAAAGTACGCCTTTGCAAGGTCAAAGTTCCTTCCTCACATATTAAAGAGTCATCCGATGAGCTTATTGCAGAGCTGGAGAACCATCTTGGCGACACCCTTACACAATACTTGACTGTTCGCTTGGAATACCATCATTCTGGTTTTTTAGACCGTACCAACGATTCAGTATGTAGCCTTCTTGGTGACTTGCCCAAGAATAACTCACTAATTAGCAGATTAATCATACCTGGACTTCTGACTACAGCAATTCTGTAGGTAGCTTCCCTGCGCTCTCCGACCTTTGCTTCCACTCCATCTTTGGTTGTTGTCATTCTCGCTGTGTATACTAATTATATGAAACATAGCTTCACTATACATCAATCCGTACTGAGGCGTCAGCCGTCATCAAGAGAATAGTATGTCATCCCTACGCTCTTACTCTCTAATCTTTGTGTCCGTAGTGGACTACATGAACTATCATTTTGACACACGGGAACTAATTCAGAATTCCGCAGAATCTACAATCCGCATGGTCACCTCGTACTTCTCGAACTATGAACCGGTAAGTAGCCTCTTGCTGTTGAGTCGATCTGAATAGTCTGCTAATTGACAGGTCCGATTGCCTCAATCCCATAATTTCACTCATCGAAACTCATCTGCCTAAAGACGAGCGTAGAGATGCGATTGCTAGGCTCGCAAGTGAGCGAGTACCGATTCCACTAGCAAGACGATATGGACCTCGCACACGAGAGACGTCGAGCGAGGAGACTATGAGAGCAAATGAAGTTGCCTCAACAATTGACTCTGCAGTATCCATGTTCATAAATCAGTCAAAAGGAGACCGTCCTGCAACGCCAGAATCATTGAGGATCCTCGAGGTTATTGACTCGGCTGCCGAAGCTGAAGTCGATCCAGCACGCAAGATATGGTTACATATGCGAAAGACGTCCCGGCCAAATCAGAAGCGAAGAAGTATTACAGGGGCTAGCCAGTACTTTACGCCACCTGATATTGGTGACATTCCTCGCCCGAAGTCAACTGGCGTTTCAGAGGGTGTCAGAGAGAGCATGGTAAGTTTGCTAACCAACCCCTTGTCGCGCAGCAAGAACTAACTTGGCCATGAAGTATAGGTCAATTTCGCCGTGGAATTCGGAGTCAGCCGACTCTGAGAGGGGAGGAGATGTGAGTGTACAGACCAGCGCACCTGTTACTGAGATTGATTTAATAATGCAGTGTGGAGCGAATTTATCAGACCCTCCCGAGAGCGGTAGAGGTGTAAGTACGATGGCTGACCTCTCATTTATCAAAACTAACTGTAATTTAGAGCATCGATCATGATATTGACCAAGAACGCTCGCGCATCAGAGAAATCGCACTCAGCAATAAAAGAAGTGTCGGGGCGGATACTTTGAGGAGCATGGCTCCTAGCAAGAATGGCTCAGTAAAAGGGACAACCTCAACGATAGGTCTTGCTCTAGGAGGTGCAAGGGGCTGGGTATGGGGCCCTCCATGGTGGTAGATGGATCATGCGCATTGAGGTCAAGACTAGTCTGGTATTCAAATTATTTCTGTATTCTTTTACGCTTCTTTTCTCCAGTTGTTTCTTAGAAGTAGAGGAATAAGTGGTAGAACATGAAGGCGCAGTATGAATGACGAGTCTTGTTTCTATATTGCCTTCTAAATTTTTGTGTTGCAAGTATAATTTTATATTTGAGTACGTTGGCTTACAACTGACTCTCGTCGTCCATCATTTAATCACGTATACACATTATCTCTGGGCATTGAAGAACTGTTGCGAGCTAGTTGTTTGGTCAAACTATTTGCATTATGTTGGTTTGCATCGCTTTGAAGCTTGCAGGAAGCAGGCTCAGCAATCAATTTGCATAGTTGGTGCACGTTTGACTTAACATATTCCAAAAGTAGGTATGTTAAAATAAAGTAGAGCAAAGAGATTACTTTGCTCCTAACTTAGTCTATCGCTAAAGGTTGCACTTACTTATCTAGACTTATTCTTCTTGACAGAAACCCCTTTGAAGTTTGTTTATCAAGGCAGAACTACCTTAATAAAGGAACCTAGGGAGTTCATAGGACACTACAGAAAGTCTTCGTAAATTTTGTGAAAGCTCGGAGCTAGTTCCATTGCGGTGAGTAAGTAATCATGTGATCTTAGCGATGGCATCCGAGATAAAGGGGGGGAGGATCTTGTCTGTTTGGGTCAGGAGGCACATTGCAGCTAGTGGTGTAAAGAATAGGTGTGGTACTAATTACTTGCATCACATGATGCAAAACATTGAAAGAATTAGATAGACGTCTTGTCTCGTGTGACTGACTGACTTTTGATCTTATCTAAAACTGAGAGTTCTTTTCTCCAAGAAAACACTTCTACTTGAACACCATTTTCACAACATCACCTCCGAGATCTTTAAAATGAAGACTGACAAGATCATTTCCAAAGCAGAAGTACGTACCAAGTTCTCCAAACACCAGGCTCTAAACTTATCTTTACCAGTTCTCAACCATGGCATCAGATCCTAAGACCCACGATACCCAAATCTACCATAATCGAATCTCCACTGGCAAAGAGATACCCCTCCACTCATGGCCACTATTCCCGCAAGCAAACAACGACACTAATGTCCTACTCTGGCAATTCAAAGAAGCACTTCAAAAGGGAAATGTCACTCGAAAGCCGGAAAACGAAGATACGCATCTACAGGAAGCTAAGGAAATTATCGCTGCTAAAGTTGATGTTGTTAATTCTGGTTCTGGTTCTGGTTCTGGTTCGATAACGACAACGAGGAGACTTATTGTATTGCTGGCGAGGGGTAGAGATGTGGAGGGTGGGTGTCTGTTTGAGGAATTTTGGAGGGAGAAGTTGGACAGTGGGGATGGGGAGAAGGGTGGACGGGTGAGCAAGGTAGTTGGGGAGAGGAGAGGGGGTGTGGGTGATGAGGAGGATGAGTTCGCTGCTTTTGAATGCTGGGTTGAGGATAATGTAAGGTTGTTGACTGGAGGTAAGTTTCTTGATCTGTTAAATCAACTTTGTTATCACTTTCACTAACGATTCTAGATAATCACGTCTTTTGTCCGGTATCTGGAGCGCTTGTCACGCTTACTTTTATGGCGGTCTTGGATCAACCTGGTCGTGTTTTCAAATGTGTACTTTTGAGGAGATTGGAGGATGTAGTACCACCTTCGCTGGAGTTGAGGGAAGAGTCTGGTAATGAACAGTCTGTGAAGGAGTCTGACCTTGTTGATGAGCCTGAGGGGAAGAAATTGGAGTCAGTCGAGATTCCACGGAAAGATGGAGAGGAGAATCATGAAGTGGAAGAGAAAGGCCAGGTTGACCTGGGACAAGAAAACTCGCTCGAAAAGGCTGAGGAAACTGTGGGAAGTGAGTCCTCTGGAACCCTGGAATACGACACCGATGAATATCAGAACATACCTCAGGTGGATTTACACACAGTGGGAAAGCAAGGCCATTTGAACAAGGCACAAGCGGACACAACCACTGAGGGCTCTTCTGAGGAGACTGTGAGCGTGGATCTGGCGGAACTTAAGTTGGATGATCGATTGAGGGAAGATTCGGAAATGTCAGTTGAAGTCGCAGAGAAAACTCAGGAGGAAAAGTAGAAGGGAAGAAAATGACAGTAACTCAATTGTGTTGTAGGATAATTTGACAGGTTTGATAGAGTTACAAACTGAGGAACTAAGCTCTGAGGATGGATGTTATTAGAGAGCAAGAAAAGGCTCTCTGTTTAAAGGACTCTGAAGACGTCGTTAAGTTTGAGGAGAATTCTAGAAGTTGAAGACACGAATAAACCGCTACTAGATCAAAAGCTTTTAGGTGGAATCTTGTTGTAATCACTCTGTACTGCTATCTTCAGAGTCATTAAAAGTGCTTCAAACAGTCTTAACCTCTAGTGGAACACCCATGATGATATAGTACAACTCACATATAAATTGCAAGATCACCCTATAGTCTTTTAAAAGAATAGGATTTAAGTCTCTTGGTCTTGAAGGAGATGTTAGTACCTCAGCCCCTGAACAAAGATTTAAGCGAGAATTTTCTCGGACTTGTGATATCTGAGAGATGCTAGTAGTAGTCCTACACTTGTTCTGATCAGGAAATTATAAGCGCTGATGCTATGATGCGTAATAATAGCCGCGAACACCCCTTTTGCCCATGGTATAAGCACAAGCTTGGGTATGTGCACTGTGGTCAATAATCAGCAAGCCTGTTATCCAAGGAATGAGAAAAGGAAATTATCTTACTCCTCTTGATGTGAACTTCATATCTGCCATAGATATACAACGTACTGCTTTCTGATAATCTTTGCATATTTAGTTCCAATGACCACATAGAAGATACCAAATAAGTTCCTTTAACTTGAAGCAAAACCAAATATAAGTTAAAAGATATAAATAAAATTCTAAATTTGCATAACTTACTGCCTGTCGTTGGATCCGATGTCTATTCAGATGCTGTCTAGGATATTTGGGTAGCGAGTGTGAGGAAGGCTAGTATGATGGTGTAGAGGAGCATAGTGAGGGTTCTGGGTTGGTGGTTGGTTGTTTTTGGTAAGGATATTGGAGTATTTGGCTCAGCCCATCAATTAAAATCGCTGGCCGGCAGTAAAGCGAGTGAAAGTGAATTAAATTACAACGAATGACTTTTCCACAGATGTAAAAAAGGTTGAACCGAGGCTTCATATAAGATTGGGGGGGTTGAGAAGGAGTGACGAAAGGATTCGATATTCTACAACACTGCATAGATGTAACAGGAGAAAATCTGGATTTCTGGTTTCTAGTTGCAGGCAATTAACTATGCTCAAAGATCTTTGGGATCAATGCAGCTTTGCAAGGGGAAAATGGATTCATATGCTTCATTGTGGGTGGACAGAGTCAAGCAGTGATAATGGTATTGTGTGTACGGAGGTACATGGGTTAAGTATTGTACCTTGCAACGTCTGTGAGTACTGTTTGGGGTGTAAACGACCAAAAATGGCCAATAACAATCTGTACTTCTAGGATAAATAGCGCGTATAACTTAGCACTGACATAGCAGGGAACAATACTTAGCCCATGTACCTCCGTAAATGGTCTGGTGATGACATGGTAGCCCTTGACTCCACCAAGGATTTAACTTGAGCAAATTAAATGAACGCATTTACGTAGCATACATGTGGCCTTTTTGAAGTTGTATAGTTAATTATCATACAATAAAACCTGAATTGGCGCAGAGTAATGCATAGGCACCATTGGCTTCAATGAGACTGTTTTTTTGCGATGCGACTTGGCATCAAGTTTGAAGATTCCTTAGTGGCTATATTATATCAGCTGTTAACATCACTTAGACTAGGTAAAACACTGAATACATAGCATGAATGGATCATGCTAGACTTTTCGGGCCGCTTCCAAAGAGATTAGTCGCTCGCTCAGACAAGAACCAAGTTCCTTCAAAAGAGTACTGCAGCACCATAAATTATCAATTCTTATGCAAGCTGCAAAAAGAGAGCCCCTCAAAATTAAAATCTAAAATCTCTAGAACTCTAGACGTTTATTTGGAATGCTATTGGGTAAAGAAAGAATATACAGTAACAGAGAATTTTGATCCGGAAATTGGGATGGAGACTTGTGTGGAACGGACTATATGGTACTAAGCTTAGTTTCGAGAGAGGGTTTGCGCAGCAAATTGTGATAAATGATCGTATTAATTTTGTTGCATTAATCTGTTTTATTAGTTTTAGTTCCCTTCTGGATCATAAGTCTGAGCAAGACTTAATCAAGGATCCAATGATGAGATATGGAGTGTTTCCCTTAGTTATGGCCCTTGGTCATTTGGAAAAGAGAACTAGTAGAACTTGAACTTTCCGCAATGACGGATTTAGTGATCAAGGAAGATATACTATGAACCCTCGAGCACAATAGTGGTGATTTGAGCGAGAGTCTGAATTGTATTGTCTGATTCCTCAAAATGAGTGGGAGGCAGCAGGCCTTTTTATACAAGACCTGAGCATCAATTGGAGCCTGATTTCTATACAAAATAAGGCATTCCGGATGCGACGGCATTGCGTGTATAGCGCTACAATAGAAAACAGGGTTTCTAGAGGCCCGAGCGAAAGGCCCGAAAAAGAAGAAGCAATTATGCCCAGAATGAGGATATACTGACACGTGACAAAATGGGCCACAATGGCTGACACATACTGATGTCCAGAAATTGCAGCCATTCATTGCGGATACTAGAAACTTGGGTATGATCTACATTGAGCGATTGTAATAAGCAACCTGTCCGAGTCATTTATCCTAGCGGCTTATTACTGATGTTTACCTGCACAGTCTTGAAAAGGGCGACTGAGCCTTTTGTAAATTTGGGAACCATTGATTTTCATATATTTTCTTTGAGAAATGGATGCTCCAGAGCCTATACGTTGTACTGGTTAGCAAGAATAAATATCTGCGCCTTTTTACGAATACCTTTACTGCTGTCAACCTGCGCCCACTTTCGTAGCAAATTAGTTTGGTAACCAAATCTGCTGCTTGTTCGTTTACGCCCGGCAATAAATCTTCCCATGAAAGACCAGGAAACTCTTGATACCATTCAAAAGGTGGTGTGGAGAAGTTGGCTGCCTCTGGCCACGTCTCCTTTGTTGGTGTGCCTATGGTCTTGAACATACTCAAAATCAGTCCAAGCTGATTGCCGTCTTCCGATGTTTCTCGCGATTCAAAAAGAGGCTTTGAAGGTTTCCGTACACACTCAGCCAACATAGTGCCTGCTGCCCACATATCCAAACTAGCATCATACGACCTGTTGCCAAAAAGTGTTTCTGGCGCTCGATAGCAAGTCGTGCCAACTTCAAGGACTTTGTGATCTGCTGGCTCGTCGGAGGCAGAAAGCTCCGGATGCCACGATGTGCCAAAATCTGCTAGATATGCTGGTCCGGTAGGAGATGCAAGTAGAAGATTAGAAGGCTTCACATCTCGGTGGATAATTCCTTGCCTATGGAGGTATGCAAGGGCAGAGAAGAGGTCATGAAAGCAAAACTTGGTGATAGTATCGGTGACCTTGCCCGTTGAGATGATCCGCGCGAGATTCAACGGCATGAATGGAAATGCGAGGATGAGTCTGCTTTCATTGTCCTTAGATGTTTCTTTCAATTTGATAATTGAAGGATGCGAAAGGAGGCGTAATATCTTGGCCTCTCGAGCTGGATTATGAGGTTCCACATTCCGAGTCTCGGTGATGACTTTCAATGCCACAACGCCCGATCTATAAACTTCAGAGACCATACCGCTAGCAACATGATGACAATTGTGGTAGGATCCAATGGTGATACCAGGGCTTTCTGGCTCTGGGATCTCACCTTCCAAATCAGTAGGGATTTTGTTCATCACGGCACTGCAAGTGGCATCGTACACTTCCTGGAAATTTTCAGCGTGTAAGTCTTTAATATTATATATTGGATAGATCACGTGGACGGACGATGGTATGCAATCACCATGAGGCGTTGTGTTAGGCGTGAACTTACTCTTGATGCCGAGGTGTTGTAAGCCTCTGTTTCGGCCTCAACCGCTACCTTGTGCGCATGGCCCGTCGGGCTTAGGCCATGGGCTTCAATGCTCTTCTTCCTGGAAGTTGTGGTTAGTCAAATGAGGATATAATAGTGCATACATAGAAACGTACAGTTTCTGGACATTCTCATAACGGTCCAGCATACCGAGGCCTTGTCGCCAATTCGATGTGGAAGCCATGATGGGGGGGATCGATGACAGGCTGACTAGGAATGCTGATGCATCCCGAAGATGCCGTACACGGAGCAGAGGAGGAGAATAAATCCGATTGACACAAGGCGGCAATCAGTCCTTGGATACTGTAGAGCAGTCCAGTACAGCAACACTACTAGCTCATGATCTTGTTGTCAGAGGACTGATGTGCCGAGCTTGCTGGATTGTCGACTTTTATGCATGTTTTCATTAGTCGCAAAAGCAGCAAGGACCTGGGAAGTGACGCTCGAGATGCTACACCACAGAACAGTACACTAGCAGTAACCTGCACAAGTAATAAGTCCCTACCAAATATTGTTTCTGTATAGGTACTCCTCAGGTACTGTAGTCATCAGCTATTGAATCCAAGAAAATTCGGTTCCCGTCAAAATTCAAATGCTAAATCTAGTCTCATCGTCATCAAGATAATAAATATCAGGGTCGCTGTTCTTCGAATTTACCAAATTATCACCAAACATGGTATTGTAGTTGAATTATCATTCTACTTGTGCTGCTGCTTTAAGTCGATGGCGGAGGCTCATCAGGCCGAAATGTTTCTTTGGTCTTTCCCATCCACACACCGGGGCATCATCCCTGCAATTGTCTACAGAAAGCTCACAACAATCATGACATGCGAACAACTCCAATCTGCCTCTCCTTGCTGAACAACAACACTGGCTCTGTATATTATTATCATGCGAATACATTATCTTCTAAATCAGTGAGCGACCGCATATTCGAGCTACCATGGCGACTCTAGAGCGGCAGGAGTACCCGTCGATGCTGGTATGTTCAGGTTCATGTTCTTTGTTCACGCAACCTGTCGCATTCCCTTCTGGTCTGCGATGCGTTGGCTGACTGTTAAAGCAAACGCTCCCACCTACACTCGCTGTCTCGACATACAATGAACGAGTAAAACGGATTGGAAAGGTCAATACCGAGATTGCGGATTGGTTACAGGTACATGCTTCACCAGGCCCCGTCCTCGAACGCCATGTTTACACGTTAGCAGGAGCGGCGGAAGGTGGAAGATCTCTACGTCCAGGGCCTCAAAAAGCTTTCAAATAGACCGCTGCCAAGCGCTCAGTCGGAGTTAGGGTATATGCGCCCAATTGAATTTCTGTGAGGGGTGAAAGGCTGACGAACTACAAGGATATTCAGGGAACCATGGACGAAAATCGTGTCTTCAATTGACTCCATCGCAGAATCACACAGGAGGCTCTCGGAACGAATCGAAAAAGATGTCGAGCATCCTCTACGACAATTTGGTGCCAAAAATAAGGAGATGCAATCGGCGGTCCAGTATCAGCCCAATTTAGCAACCATGGCGAAGGAGTTGGAAGATGCGAGAAATCATTCTGAGAAATTGAGCAAAAAGGGTGGTAAAGCCAGCGCCCAGAAAGTTGAAGCGGCAACAACGAGGCTAGAGGGAGCGAATGCGCAATGGGATACACAAGCACCTTTAATTTACGAGGCCCTGCAAGCTCTAGATGAGACTCGTCTGAATCACCTGCGAGATCTATTAACGCAACTCGAGACACACGAGGCAGACCAGGTAGAACGCAGTAGACAAACGGCCGAGCATACGTTGAACTCGATATTGGAAGTTGATACAGCCATGGAGATTACAGCTTTCGTTGAAAATACCACCCAAGGAAAGCCAAAGTTGGAACGGAGACAACCGAGCAGTACGAGACAGTCGTCCACTGCGGGGAGCTCCATGGTTCCTCCACCAACTCGGGGCCGGGATGACGGGTCAAGTGAGCACTCAGGTCGGATGGATGGTGGCTCAGGTGAATTAATCCTCTCATTGTTCATGAAGTGATACCCGAGAAGCATTTGCAGGACTTCAGCCGATCCAAGCATATGCCAATGTGAAATGTATTGTCAGAAACCATACTAATACTTAGTGATCTAGAAACTAAAAATAAACTTGGCCGACTTGGGACAATGATGAACCGAAGGCGTCAAAGTATCCATGGAGGTTTCCAGAGAGCGTCATCGCCCAATAGGTTGACTCAGAGTTTCCCAAGTTTTGGGAGAACTTCGAGTAGAGATGGAGGACGACCGAGCCCCTCCCCACGTACCTCTTCGAACAACTTGAGGGAGACGATTGGCGAACATAATAGGCTATCGTCACTGGCCGAATCTCCCACCGCACTTAGTCTTACTTCGCCCCAGCATGCTCGAGAACAATCTAACGGTACCAATGGTGCTGGATCTCTTATATCGGACGTAGTACCCGGCACTTCTCACACGGCTAACGGCACTGGAGACGTCGACGTCTCTGATGTTCAGCCACCTCCGGGCCCTCCACCATCTCACGTAAAAGCCGAAACCGAAAGAGATTCAGACGGGTTCAATGTACCAGCAGCCATGAATGATCCAATCTCCCAAGCTCAGCTCGAGGCTGCAGAAGGGAGCGAGCAGCCTGGCTTCAAATTGGATATCAAAAACGAACCAATTCGAGAAGAAGATACTGATGCACAAGCTGCGGTATCAAATGTCACCAACGCATTGAGGAGTACAGCTTTAACTCCTAATCGGAAAGCTGGTACAGTCCGAGGACGGAGAGATGTGCGAAACACTATATATGTACCGAACGAGCTCAGCGTTGCCAGCATCGACAGCAATATTCCACCTTCGCCTGGTTTGCCTCAAGCAAGAGTGCAGGCTCTAGCAGCATTATCTAGTCCAGAGAGAGAACAACACGCTGCACCACCACCTGCCTCTGATACAACATCTATCCGCTCTGGACACTCCCTTGCGAACCACGTGTCGAAGCACATTGATTTACATCATCCTGGACTCTGTTCGTCGATCATCGAATCAGTGACTGCTCGTTTCGACAATGGAGCTGTAACAGACGTCAAGATCAACGGAGAGATTGCTCTTATATATAATGCCACTGATGATGTTGAATCTTCTTCCAAGGGCAAGTCTTTTCTATTCTCTGTTTGTAACTCCTATACTGACTGCACTAAAGATATTGAAAAGATTCGCATCAACAACTTTCCTAAAATGGAAGCGATTGGCCCTAATCGTACTTTTGTTCAAAATGTCTCTCCCGAGAACCCAGACGAGTTCAATGTTGATCTTTCACATGTGTCAAAATCCGCGGTGGCGTTCACGTACAAGAGACATATGGACGAGGAGACCTCCAAGAAAGCCTTGTTACTTCTTCTGAGACCGGCTTGGAAGCCTCAAGGGGATAAACTAGCTTTGGCTCTTTCCTATTGTCTAAATCCGGAATCTGGATTGACTTCGGCAAAATTTAATAATCTTGTCTTGGTAGGGTCATACCAAGGCGCCAGGGCCTCTGGCTGCAAGACCAAGCCTACTGGCACACACATCAGCCAACAATCCATAGTCTACTGGCGTCTGGGAGATGTGACTCTAACGACTACGCCACAGAAGGTCATCGCCATGTTCTTGGGCACTGAAGGCAATGTGCCGACACCAGGCCACGCGGAGGCAAGATGGGAGCTTCTTGAGTGGAGTGGAAACGCATTATCAATATCACGGTTGGCCCCCGGAAAGGGCAAGGAAAAGGAAATAGAGGACGTAGACCCGTTTGCTGACGAATCGGTTGCTAGTCCCATGGCTACCTCGACGCCAGGTAACTGGGTTGAGATTGATGGAGCTGCGAAGTTGGTCTCTGGAAAGTACGAGGCATTTTAGGCTGTTTGATGCTGGATATAGGATTACCCAAACATTTTTGGACGTTATGTTGCTGGTGGAGCGTATGATCAGGTAGATCACTTTATTTTGTACAGTCAGAGCGCGCACCATTTTATGTATGCATTTTTTTTTCTGTCTGTGGAGGCTTCTACTTTTAGTATGATAGCCACGAAGACCACGCCTGTATATGAGCTGTCGTTCTAATGGCCCATTGGCGCATTGGTAGATTGAATACACTGCGCTTCACTGGGGAAACCCAAAGTGCGTAACGGTAAATATGTTAGCCTTATCGTGGCACACGGGTCTTCGACGTCTCACGAAGTCGTGCATCTTCAACCATTATTTAGTCTACATTATCATATTCATGAGAACATAGCATTCAAATAGAGACTGCAATATAATGATTTGAAATATGACGCATAACCGGTGTGAGCATGCAAGATATGCCGGCAATGACTTCAATCTAGGACCATTCGACAAGTAGTGTAATAAGGAGTTTCACGCGCTGACTCTTCTTAAAGATATTGAGGACGTCTCTGGTCGACACCCTAATTTTTTCTACATGGGTGTATCGATGTGTTGGGGTCGTAGGTAACTATGCGTAAAGCACCTGTTCGATTGAAGGCTCTCTACAACACAATAACACCGCTACCTTGTAGATCCAATAGGTCCCATAAGTATTAATAGTGCTCGCAAGTAGATTCAGAGATTAATGTAGCTCAAGTGAGGCTCCTTGAGCGGGGCTCTTTTCTCCGTCATGCAGTGAGACTTTTGTCATCAAGGGTGGGATTTGCTATCTCTTGTCCAATTCAACTTTTCTTATCTCTTACAGTACAGTACGATATTTCGTCCCAGAAAATCTACCCAGGTAAACATTGTTTTCAGATTTGTCAAATACCAAAATGGCTAAAAGAAAATCAACACTCACCCCATCTACAGCACCGGATCCTCCGGCTCTTACAAAGAAGTCCCAACGCTCACCACCAGTGCCATCACAAGATCAACATCGCTCAACCTCAACCTGGACATTCTACCTCCCACCAATCCTCCTCCTCATAACCCTCTTCGCCATCTACGTAAAATGGCTAGACATCTTCTCCATCTCCCTCTCCCTAACAAGCAAAAGCCAAAGCAACCACAACCATTTCATATCCAAAACAAATTATGCAGAACGAACCAAACAGGTTCTAAAATCTACACCTCTAATCGATGGACATAATGATCTCCCATATCTCCTACGAATCGAACGCGAGAATAAGATTTATGATGCTAAGGTTACCGATGGTTTGAAAGGGGGATTACTTTCTCATACTGATATACCACGTATGAGGAAGGGAATGATGGGTGGACAATTTTGGAGTGTTTATGTTGATTGTCCTATCTCTTCTTCTTCAACATCATCTTCAACAACAACAAAAGAGGAAGAAATCGACAAACCAACATGGGCAGTAAGAGATACACTAGAACAAATCGACGTAACAAAACGTCTCATCACATCATTCCCAGAAACCTTTGAATTCTGCGATACAGCATCGTGTATCAGACGCGTATTCAAGCAAGGGAAAATAGCTTCTATGATTGGGATAGAAGGCGGTCATCAAGTGGGGAATTCATTAGCCAATATTAGACAGATGTATGAGCTTGGAGCTCGATATATCACGACGACTCATAACTGTGATAATGCGTTTGGGACAGCGGCTTCTAGTGTTGCGGCTGGAGCGACGGATTTGGGATTGACCGAGGGCTTTGGGAGGGAATTTGTAGGGGAGATGAATCGATTGGGTATGTTGATTGATATGAGCCATATATCACATCAGACAATGCATGATATTTTGGAGGTTACAAAAGCACCGGTTATCTTCAGTCATTCATCTAGTTATGAGATGCATCCGCATCTTCGTAATGCTCCGGATGATGTATTACGTCTCCTGGTTCAAAATAGAGGGATAATAATGGTTACTTTCGTACCTTTATTCCTCGTTTCAGATCCCTCGAAAGCTACAATTCACGATGTTGTAAATCATATCTTACATATTGTGAAAGTGACGGGAGGTTGGGATCATATAGGTCTTGGATCAGATTTCGATGGTTTACCAAGTGTTCCGAAGGGCTTAGAAGATGTTTCTATGTATCCGAAACTTATGGAGCTTTTGATGGAAATGGGAGGTGCTACGGATGAGGAGATTGGGAAGTTGGCTGGCGAGAACCTGATTCGGGTTTGGAGTGAGGTTGAGGCTGTTAGTAGGAGTTTGGGAAAGGAGAGGCCGAGTGAGGTTACTTGGGAGGGGAGGAGATGGGAGAGGTCGTTTTGTGGGCTGCCGTTTATGTTTGACGATAGTAATGGGACGAGAATTAAAGGGGAGGGTGGATGTCCTTAGATCGGCTTTGGGTTTTGGGTTTGGAAATTGGGGTTGAGCGGAGTTTTGTTGTTGTTGTGTAAATCGGATAATGAATGCAACAGTCTGGCACTCTAACCCCTATTCTTATCAGAGATTCGTTACAATTCTCCTTGGTTATGACTGTAGGAAGGCGGAGAGAATTTATTCTCTATTAGAGTTTTATACAACAGCCAATTCAGATGTAAGTAAAAACAAGAGCAAATGTTAGGTGATAAAACCTAGCTTGTAGAATAATCATAGCATTAAAGTGATAGCAAAGCAAAATAAGGCATAAAGCCAATGGAATCGATCTCATAAAGTCATAGATTAGACGAAGAATAAGTGAAGTGGATCATGTCATGACAACACTAGCAGAACATATAATTTCATTTGAGATCTACACAGGAACCCAAGTCCCGACGCCACTGATCCAACCAATCCAACTCCAAAGTTCGTCCAGAACCTTTCCAGTCATCAAATATTCATTGCTTCATTCACATTATCCACCAACTTGCAACCCTATTCAGTTAAAACACCCTCTAAAGCCTTCATCGCTCGCCCACCCTCCCTTTCAAACACGGTAACCATCCTCTCACACTCATTACGGAATTTTTCCTCGGCCGAGCTAGCGTTATGTTGGATCCATTCCTCCACTGTCATTCTCTTCTCGGGACTTGTCAGGTTGCCGGTCTTGGCATTCTCTAATGCCTCGTCTAACAAGCCTGCTCCTCTTCTCGGTGCGTTCTCATCATCTGGCGATTTCAAGAATACAAGATCCAGGTCCACAGCCGTCCAGGGATGCTCGCTCTGAAGCCCAGCAATTACATTTCGTTTTGATGGCGAAATCTGAGGGGTGCTCGTTGTTAGAGCCACATGAGTTAAATGTCCAGGTGTTGCAAATGCTGTCTTCTTCACAGTGTCAGAGGGCTTTGAAGGTTTTGAAGACGGAGGTTGGTTCTCTGCATCAGAGGATTGAGACGGTGTTGGTGTTGCTTCGTGTGGTGGAGGTGTCGGTGACGGGGCTCTAGGGGTTTGAACCTTGACTGCCTTCTTAGGCGGAAGGATTGGAGTGCGAGTCCTTATGGGAGAAGGACTTGGCGCCATTGTAATGGTTTCCTGCGCTTCTGGTATTGGGCCGGGCTCTGCTTTGCCTGTCCGTGTCCGGTTCTTAGCTGCCTTTGGCGTTGGAGCTGGTACTTGCCCAAGGGCTTCTGACATTGTTGATGTTTCCTCTACTTCCACAGCTTCATCAACATGGATACCCTCTTCTTCCGCTTCTTGCACTTCTTCCGAGGGTTTGGCTGAAGATTCAATCTTGTCTTGAGCGTGTGTGACTACAGGCTCCTTGCGGACAATCTCCTCGATGTTTCTGCTCGCTCCTTTCTTTCCTTTCTTGCCCTTCTTCAACGTGCTTCCACGGCGAGCTTTGCTGCCGCCCCTTACAACAGTTGATTGACTGACTACGCTGGCATCTGTTTCATTCCCGGAATCAGACTTCATGACAGTATCAATGTCGTGAGAATCATGGCCCAATGATAAGTTGCTTTCGATTACGTCTAAACTTATTTCGGAGGCATTTGTCCCTCTCAGCACAGGTTTTCGTGAGGTTTGACGAGGGCCTTTCGGTAGAGTCACAGGTGATGACTGCTGAACGGATATGCTTTGCTCCAATTCCCCCACCACTTGCTGCAATGCTTCCTCTTCCTCTTCTGCTGCTTTTTTGGCAGCAGCTTCGGCTTCCGCAGCCTTCTTCGCAGCAGCTTGTTGTTTCGCGGATGGCTTTCGTGGTTGTTTACCCTTCGCTCCTTTAGCTTTTGGGAGTGGTGGTAAAGGTCTAAATTCGACCTCCATCGCCTCCAGTTCGGCCTCGATTGCGGCCTCATCAATGTCTATTGCCCCTATGCCAAATACTGGGTGGTCTGATTTCGTGATTTTGCTAGATCTAGTTTCTTTTCGGCTAGGTGCTCCTGAGGCTTCCTGCCCCTCGTCATCCGTTACGGGCCCCTCAAGATCCTCGAGTAGCTTTTGTTCAATTTCGGCGTCATCAGGCATTTCTGACTGCACTGTTGAAGCCACTGACATTGTGGAAGCCTTTCGTGATGATTTTCTTACTGATCCACGACCTCTCTTGGGCATAGCCTTGGGACGTTTCGTGCCTAGGGTTGTGTCTGCCTCAGTGACGCTATCCTCCAGTATTGAGTTCTCAGCTATACTCCCTCTCGCGCGAGTATTTCGTCTCTTTGGCATTGATTCTGAGGCCGGAGCATCGTCCACCTCCACACTCTTTCTCTTCTTTCCGCGGTTGGCTTTCGGGGGGGTGTTCACTTTCACTTCAAATTCGTCATCCTCAGGCTCCGCTTCAGGTTCCGGCATGACCTCTACAGTGTCCTTTTTCGCTTTCCTCCCCTTTGCGGCTGGTGCTTTCTTTGCCTTGACACCTTTCCTCCCCTTTGAGGTAGCAGTGGTGGCTGTAGTAAGAATGCTGTCTCCTTCCCCTGCGGTCTGGTCCATGAACGATGGTGCTTCGGAAGCCATGGTGAGGTTTGATTGCGTTGAGAGTCTGGAGGCCTTGGAGGCTCTACCCTTCTTGGCCTTTGTGTTCGTCGCTACAGGGGCCGGCTGGGCGTTGTTTATGAGAAAAAAGAAGGTGCAGTCTGGAGACCGGGCTATGTGCTCATCCCTTTTTAAGTTAGCGATTGAATGGGGAAAGGACGGGCGAAAGAGTTTACAATGGTTTGTCTGAATTGTCCCACCCGTCCAAAGCCAAGCCACAGTAGGTGCATGTAGCCATATCGTCAGATTCGAGAGTAGGGGTATATTTCCAGCCAGCATCTACCAGCTGTAAAACGCGTTAGATACGTCTCAAAACATCCCCCATGCATAGCATACCTGCTTGGTCTTGCACTTCCAGCCCTTCTTATGCTCATGTGGCCATTTATCTGCAAACGTTGCGGCTCGCGCCTCGACCATCTTCGAACTCGCAGGATTCTCTTCACTTAATACGCCATCTTGTACCTCGATCGCCGCGACAATTGCCCATCCGCAGTCCGGCGAATGCTTCACATGCTCTACAACTGGATCATCGTCCTTCTCCCAGCCGTCGATAGATTTGTGGCACAGAAAGCATGTAGTATTGTCTGGGTTATCTTGTGTTGGATAGTAAAAGAATCCTGCTTTCGCGAGCTTTGCGCATGGTCAACACAACATTCTACATAGCGCAAACACTGGATCCATACCTCTTCTCCAGACAAGAACTTGTGAGGCCATTTCAACGACTTGGAACCCTTGGTACTCGCAGTGGACGTCCTCCTATTCGAAAGCTTCTGGGTCTTCTTAAATGATGCGATTCGCTCCTCAACGGTAAAGTATTGATCGGCCACATTGATGGCATTCATCTTTTCAGGCTGGTCCTAATCGACTGAGTATGCCAGGCTGTGTTTCATACGTGTATATAGAAGTTGACCCAATGTGTTGTTTTGATGTTCTAACGCGTCGCTAGGGGCTCGCGCTTTCGTGATTGGTGATAATTCGATTTCGTGATATGCAAATTGTGCAGCTACTTTCGTACAAGCGTAATTGATGATATGCACAGAATGAGTAATATCCGAAGCCCTGCGCAATGGGTGATGCAATCGTGGAGTTGGCGGGTGTCTGGTGTTTGGTGCGCAAAGAGCCCTCTGCGATCCAGCGGTATTCGATTGTTTACATCGTCACATGATTGATCTTCCCGGCGGCGTAGGTAGGTTATCCCTGCGAATTCTAAGCATAAGCATACCTAAGATCATTGAAGGTTGAAACTTAATTTCCATCCTTCAAGAGTTTATATACCTCTATCTCTACTTGTTAGGCTAGGTAGTAATGATGAAGCAGTCTTTAAAGGAACTCCACACGCACGACATTCCAACCCTTTTTGGTAGAGGGAGTGAATTTCGAGAGCTGTGACCAACATGACATCCACAGCTTGGCCTCTTGGCCACGCTCAACTCAACACCACACTCTATTTATTCCTCACCAGGCGGATAAGCCAAGAGTAATAAATCGGTGAGCTTCAATTAGAATTTTTAAATTCACGGTCGCCACGCTTGAAGTACAACCACAGCGCTTATGCTAATAAGCTGAGGACGTTTTAGACCTGGCGTTACTAAGTACTGCGTTTAAAATTGCGGTTGGAAATGTTCTCTTTTGAGCCTCGTTCGACTACCGACATACAATCAAGGTACTTTCATCTTTTCTCTTCCCCATAATAGCACACCTCAATTTGACTTCTGCAATCATCTCATCATTCTCTGTCTCACAACTGGTAGTCTCACCAAATGAAGCCGCTACCAATTACTGTGATATTGTCAAGTGCAAATTCCAACATATGTAGCATCCTTGCCACTGTGACTGCAGTCTGCAGCAAGAAGCGAGGACTGCCGAGTACAACAAGTTCAATACCAACATCTCGGCATTTCATTTCCGAAGGCACTCGAGAGAAGAAAAAAACAAATAACATACGACTGGATGCCAACATATCCCAAGTCCCATTCAGCGTTTCCCCAAGAAATTCTAGTAATCCTTTTCCTTCATGGACGCCATGGAGAAAAGCCGAGAAGATGGCTCGGCTGTGATCATCACATCCAAGGACTCCAAGCTCTTATTAACTGAGCAGCCTCAACAAGATGATGCTGATCCAGCGCCTCCTCCCATACCGTATTCAACCTTCACTAAAGCACAGAAGCGGCTCATTGTCTTTTTGGTCGCATTTGCTGGCATGTTCTCTCCGCTTAGTAGCTTCATCTACTACCCAGCAATCACCTCGCTTTCTAAAGATCTTCATGTCTCGATCGAGTTGATCAATCTTACAATCACATCATATATGATTGTGTCTGGAATTGCTCCCGCAGTCATTGGCGACTTAGCAGACATGACTGGACGTCGCTGGGTGTATATTCTAACCTTGGCTATCTACTGTGCAGCTGATGTGGGATTGGCCTTGCAGCGGAGTTGGCCAGCTTTATTAGTTCTGAGGATGGTACAGAGTGTTGGTAGCTCAGGTCTGTAGATTTTTTTTGACGTGATTGGGAATGCCTTGCTAATCTAGCAAATAGCTACCATTTCTATTGCGTATGGTGTAATGGCAGATATTGCAACCCCAGCTGAGCGTGGTTCTTTTGTTGGAGCAGTTCTTTGTGGGTCAGTTAATCCTATGCTTCATAGTTGCTGTGGTGAAATTTATTGACACCCTCCCGCAGTCCGAATGTTGCCCCTAGTTTAGGCCCAGTCCTGGGAGGCGCTCTCTCACAACATGCAGGATGGTGGTGGATATTCTGGCTCCTGGCCCTGCTCTCTGGCCTCTGCCTCCTACTAATCGTATTCTTCCTCCCGGAAACATCTCGTCTCATTGTCGGGAATGGAAGTATTGCAACGGCATTTTATCATCAGACTGCCTTGTCACTCTTACGGCGGACGCACTCGGATGCTCAAAGTAAGAGTGATGCAGAAAGCCTCCCAAAACGCAAATTCCACATTCCGAATCCAATCACTTGTCTAAAATTGTTGTTTCATAGAAGCACAGCGCTCATTGTCTTAGTTAATGGCATTTTCTACATGACATATGGTTGTATCCAAGCCTCGATGTCCTCGCTGTTCATTCAACTCTACGGATTCAACCAGCTTGAAGCGGGGCTTATCTACCTCCCTTTCGGGGCTGGATGTGCTCTTGCATCTTTCCTCTCCGGTATTGTCCCCTTCATCATCCATACACATCTACTACTCTTACAAATTGCTCATCTGACAATCTCCAGGCCGTATCATGAACTGGGACTACCGTCGCACAGCTAAAGACTATGATTTCGTCATTGACAAAGTTGCAGGAGACGACATATCATGTTTTCCAATTGAGAGAGCCAGATATAGAAGTATCTGGTATCCAGTCATTATCAGCAGTATATGTATTGTGGGATACGGCTGGGCGCTCCACACCCGTACGGTAAGTCAAGTTTTCCTTGTACCTTACACAACTTAAATGTGGTAATTATGTGAAGTCTGTTGCGGTGCCCTTAATCTTGCAATTCTTAATTGGGGCAATGATCTCGGTGGTGTTTAATGTAAGTCCAAATTCTCTACCCAAACTCACAGTTGAGTTGTTGACTGAAGTTAGATGTGCGGCACTCTACTTGTTGACCTCCATCCTACATATCCTGCCAGTGCGCAGGCCGCTCTCAACATCGTGCGATGCAGTCTCTCAGCCGGTGGCTTGGCTTTACTTCAGGTTGTGATTGATGGCGTCGGCGTGGGATGGTGCTTCACTATCTTTGCAGGGCTCTGCATCAGCATGTTGCTCCCAATTTGGACCGTTCACAGATATGGGATGATGTGGAGAAAGGCTAAGGTTGTCACAAGACAAGATGCAAATGCATTCTCATAGATGATCACATTAGGCTATCAATGTTCACTAGACGATGTGTTCCTGCTTTTATGTTTTAATCATTAATATTAATAAGATTCTTTCGAATGAAAGTAGAAAACTTTCATTTCTGAGTGCAATAATCTACATAAAGGAGCCTCCTATTGTAATACCACGTGCATAGGTCAGTTAACCTGAAAGCTAAGCCTCTTAAATAACCTTATATCAAGGCCGAACTAAAGTTTAAAGAGCTTCGGGAGCTTAGAGACTAGATAGGCGTCTACGGTCTCTTTTTTTAAAGTATTAAAATCGATCCATTCGACCAAAATTCACCTATGCGAAGGCAGGCCGGGCTGTATAGGGGGGAAGGTTCATGTGCAGGCCAATAGGCGAGGGCTCCCGGCTTCTCGCGATAGCTTAATCTACCTATTGTATTATATGATTTGAGAGCGAGCCTCTAGCTTTCTGATTATTACACTGTTCGTGAATAGCGAATAGGCCCCGTATGAATAATTTTTTTTGGCACTGTTTGTATATAATTTGACACTATTTCAAGCAACCACCAAATCACCATAAGGTAGTCACCAGGCGGGATCAAAGCACTGTAATTCGCTGTTGTGCCGATTTACTGCAGAACAACCCCGCCATCCATCTCATGCTCACTCATACATGTTCCACAAACTATAATCATAACTCATAGCAATATTACTGCTCCCCTAGGGAACCAAGAATACGACTTGGGGCCTTGAAGATGAACATACCGTTATCTAACCCGTCATCATCGGAATCCAACATGGACGACACTCCCCGGACCTCTAGTCCCACGGGCGAGTATTTCGCGCTTCGGTGGGAGGCAGCTCTAGCAGAATGCAAGCGGTACCTCAACGAATCCGACTATAAAAAGCTGCTGGAATTCAATACCTGCGATGCGCTTCTCGAAAACCTTCAACAGCTTCGCGCAAATTACCAGAGTCAGGCCTTGATACTGAATGGCAAACGCATCGAGACATCTTTGAGCCATTACCGGAATTTTACGCTTGCACTAGCTGTTGCTTCGCAGCGCAATGCTATTAATGCGGCATTGCTGTGGGGTGCTGTCAATTTGACGGTGGAAGTATGCGCTGCTCATGGGAGTTTGTTCTCGAATATTGTGGATATGATTGCAGATATGGGCCATGACTTGGAGATGTTTAATTCGTATGATTGGGTGGCTGCTGGGGAGCCGCAGATGGAGAGAGTGCTCGTCGACGTCGTTGTCGATGTCATTCTTTTCTGGGTTCAGACCACGAGATTTCTACGTCGCCATCCGATAGGTAAGTTGGTTCTTAGATCCGTCTGATTCAATTGCGAACTTAGCTAATGGTTTACTTTAATGAACAGTCAATCTTGCGAACAGTGCATGGCCAACTGTATGCACTGATTTCGATGCCACCTTAAGTCGCATCCGGAAACATCTAGGGCAATTGAAAGACAAAGCTGAGGCTCTGAGTATTCGAACAGCAGCCATGAACGCTAAACAAGCTCCCGAAGCTTCGACTTCAACTATCGCCTCCGACGCGTCTCTACCGTGTATCATCTTACCTTTCCCCAGAAATTCAGGCTTTTACGGCCGTGAGTCGGAGCTACAGACTATTAAAGATGAGCTCAATCAGGATCCAAAAAACCCCCAGTACAAGATCTTGGCCCTCATTGGAATGGGCGGAGTGGGGAAGACTCAAATCTCTCTGAGCTATGCTTACGATCGAGCTGATAGTGGTATGAAGGCAATCTTCTGGATCAATAGCGAGACTGCTTTGACGATAGCTGAGAGTTATACTGAAATTGCGATGAGGCTGCAGTTAGAAGGTGCTGCAGCGGATGGAGCGCATCTGAAGAATCGGTATCTTGTGGGCAAGTGGTTCCAACAAACCAGTGGGTTCTCAATCTTCACTTTGGATGGTATCTAGCTGATATATGTGAACTAAGAGGTCGAATGGCTGATAATTTTCGACAATGTTGAGGAGCTGAGTGTTCTGGACGACTACTGGCCGACCTCTTCAAGAGGGTCAATACTCATCACGTCACGCCACGAGAACGTAGCTTTTGAGGTGAATGCTAATACCTTGAAGATTTCTCCGTTCTCAACTGAGCAGGGTTCAACTCTACTTCTCAAGACTCTTCACAGAAACTCATATTCTGAAGACGAGAAGCAAGGTGCCGAAGCATTATCTGAAGTCCTAGGCGGCCTTGCACTTGCAATACAGGTGGCTGCCATGCAGATTCGATTAAAAAGGATGCCGATCCAGAAATTTGTTCAGTTGTACACTGAAAAGGGACCATCGGTGCAAAGCTCTTCGAAGATCAAGAATATCTTTTACAAACATTCCTTGGAGACCGTCTGGAAGACAGCTTTCAGTGGCTTAGATTCAAATGCTGCGTTTATATTTGACGCAGCTTGCTTTTGTGCACCGGATAATTTGGCAATAAGCCTCTTCGAGCATCCCGTCCCCGGACTACAGTATGAAGATGATTCTGGAAATTATTACGAGTAAGTTCTGACCAAAACGTTAAAGTTTGACCGAATTTACCATATTGCAGGGCCGAAGATGGAATCGAATCCTTGCTGTTGGCCTCTTTGGTCTCTCAGGATCCCGAATCAACAGATTTATCAGTCCACAGAGTTCTCCAAGAAGAATATCGAAAGTGGCTAGGCCCTGAGCGCCGACTAGCTAGCTTCAAGAAAACATCCAAATTACTTTTGAACGCATTTCCTCACCAAAAGGATGGTCGATCAATGCATCCCGTATGGTCCATCTGTCGAAAACACATCAGCCATGTCGTTGCACTAGCAGATCTCTTCAGAAGGAATTCATATAAAGATCTCCCTTCAGAACAATTTCATGATTTCATTGAACTCTGCTCATATGCAGCATGGTAAAATTCCTTTTCCAAAAGCTACGTGCTTAACTAACACTTCTCAGGTATCTCTTCGAAATATCCTCCTATAAGCCATGCACCGAGTTCGCAATCACAGCTATCCAAGCCTGTGGTTCCGAAGAGACTCTTTTACTAGCACATCTATCCCAGACTGTGGGATACGCCGAGCGCGAACGAGGACACCCTAATGAAGCCGAGGCCCATCTTGACCGAACAAAGCGTATCCGTGAAAAGCTCTTACCCCCAGCCCACCCCGAAATCGCCAACATCTATTCTTCCCTCGCCGGAGTCTATGTTTCCAGTGGTAAATACGACGAAGGACTACAGCTGTTCAAGGAAGCCGTGAAGATTGATCTAACAGCTCCGTATGCTGAGCACAAATTTATAATCTTTCGACGATATCTTAACATGGCTACTGCGGAACGTCTGAAAGGGAACCCTGACGCTGCGTTGGAATACGTGGAGCTGGCTACACCGTATATACTTGACTCCTTTGGAGCCGAGACCCATTTTGACATCACGTATGTACTTTTCTTGATTTTGGTGCTCGAAGAGAGGCTGATGTGAACGTAGCCAAATCTACTATAGAGGAAACATAGCATACGACATGAATGATCTCCCCAAAGCCCAAAGCTACTACGAGCACGCATGTCGCGGCCACGTGATCGAACAGGAATTCCACCCCGCGCATATCTGTGCGAATTACAAACTAGCATGCACAGAGATCAAGCTCGGAAGAATTCTTAGGGCAATGTAAATCTCCCTCTTTCCTTGTCCCCTCTGCCTCATACCACATCCCATCCACAATTAATCATGATTGAGAGATAGCGAGAGACTGCGCTACACCCAAACGCTAAGCGAAGTCTGTGAGGCCTCAAAAGGCGATAAAGGGGACACCGCCCGGATCAAAAGGAAATTGGCAGAGGCGCTTATGATTCTCGATGAAAATGATGCTGAGGCTGCGGCACTGAAGAAAGAAGCTGAGGACATTAGAAGAGAGCTGCAGGGTGCTGAGTTTGCGAGTTTACCGGATGACGACTATAGCTATAGCTTATTGGTTGCTCACTATTTCCGATAGGCATGCCGGGCACACATTGCTGCAATAAGCTGGAAGGGGACAGATTTAGGCGCCGACCACAACCAAAAGGGAGGCGTCTCGTGTAAGGCTATCTACTACTATATTTGTCTCAGCCTCGTTTTTGCAACCTTCAAGTCTTCGCTCGACATTGTCGACGATGACGGTGCACCATGACTTTTTGACCAAATATCTCTCTCCTACTCACTTCAGTTATGATTTGGCCAACGACAAACCTAGAACCATCCCGTAACATACTAGGAGAATTACAGCAATGTCTCTCGCCTTGCACGCCTTGCGACAGCGCCGTTCTGGATCTGACGACAGTGAAGCTGGGGAAGGGAGTCAGTATAATTTCTTTCCAGAACTCGGTCTATGACGCTTATGAGACAAAACAGTACCACCGACCGAAGCTGATCTAGCTATCCAAGCCTATCTCGAGTGCCTCACTGGACGAACCCATCCGGGAGGTACTTCAGAAACTGCTAATGCCATGTCATACATAGCCTACTTAAAAGAACAATGTAAATGGATACCATCATCACTATTTGTTCACACCCAAGGCTGTTCTCTTCCCCGAAACTCACTCGCAACCGACACACAGATTTTCAGAGCTCTAGCTAAGGTGGCAGCTGGAATGAAAGCGACCCCGCAATGGAGTATTAATGATGGGATCAATGCCTTGGCTATTGCGGGTATCTTCCGGACAGACCTCAGCGTAGAAGACGTCGCAGCGGCAGCACAACTTGTTTTTGCTATGAGCGGGTGGATTACAATGCTTTTCACGCCTCTGATACACCGCTCCGGCGCGCAGCATGAATTACAAGTCGATATCACTGGAACACGACGATTCCTCACATCATCTCAGCCAATGATTAAAGCTGAGCGGCCTTTCGTAGAGGTCCTTAAGGGCTTTGGAGAGATTCTACCAGTTGGACGACGAGAGATTTCAAAGTTCAACATAAGCGAAGCTAAGAGTGACACGCTCGAAGTTTCAAATCTGAACATGGCGACACTGGTCAATACCGGACGAATCCATGTCATATGGGTGAAGTCAATCAGCTCACACTTGGAGTTCGACAGTCTTCATCAACGATTATCATTATTCTGCGCCCCTACGTTCTGCATGTTGAATATTGACGGCCATACGCCATGTGAAAGGTAAGAAACAACTGTACAGATAGGCTTCAAATTAGCAATTGACAGAATAAAGTATTATGAACGATTTCTACGACGAAGACGATGTCCCAAGAACCGCTAACTCAGGACACCCCCTATTCAAAGAAATCCTCCTCTCCTACAAGCTACTCTTCGCTGATGACCACCAAGCGCGCTCCATATTCCGTAAAAAAGAACGCGAGCGCGCTGGACTCGCACGTGGGACATCCACTGAACCCTGTCTGGACAATCTCTGTGGGATGAACCTCCCCCCCAGATCTTACCTGTCCACCTTCCGATCGCCCTTTACTGTCTCCTATTCCAAGTCTACAGACTTCCCCTTGCTTGCAGACAGACTATCGGAATTACAGTCGTATATTAGCGCTCAACAACCGAACAGGTTGACTGCGCTGTGGTATGATAGAAGGAATTTGCTGAGCTGGTATACGTTTTGGACTGTGCTTATCTTTGGGGTTGTGGGGATTGCCTGCTCAATTATTCAGACTTCGTTGGCAGTGGTACAGACGGCAATTTCGTGGAAGGCTTATCAAGCGCAGCTTGCTTCTATACCGAATCCTTGAAGTGTCTTTTAGTGCCCGGTCGAAATGAATTGCGTATAACTTGATTGTACAGGGATCTATGAGAGCTGGCAATCAAGGTAGAGGATGTGCTGAGTACGTGGACCTACTTAGTGGTGACTGGTGAGATTGCTCTTACTTCAGGCTACAATGCAGAACTAAGCGAGAGAGTCTCGGGTTCAGATTAATCTGATCGGCCCTTGAAGGGATTGTGCCAATTATTCGAAGTAACCTCTCGCTGGTACATACTTTACTAAAAGTAGAAAATTTTTCTAGCGAGCAGACTTGAGCTATGCCGACGAGTTCATGAATCGCTTAACTTTACTAAATATGTTCCGAATTTATAAATTTGTATCTACTTTTCTTAGGAAATCAATAAATTAAAGTAAGAATATTTATAGAATTCTAATAGATATATAAAACCAGTAGATATATATAAGTTCTTTGAACGAAAAAGAAAGTTTCTTTTTACTAACTGAAATAAAGTATTATTTCTTGTCATCTAATAAACTATTACTTATTTCTACTAGTAAATGAGTAAGGTATTATCTAATACGGACTTAAATAGCTAAAGAAAATTATCATAAAATAGACTTAGACTTAATTAGTATATCTATTACTTATTTATTAGTAAGAACTACTAGTTTTTATACTAATATAAGTATCTAAGTATTAATTTTTATTAATTTCTTAATTATCTATCTCTTTAATTAATAAGAATCAGGAACCTAGTACTATATGTACTGGTTCTAGGATGACTCAATAGTTTACACTAAGGATCGAAATTACCTATGTATATAAACAACCCTTCCCCTATATAGGAAAAGCACATCGCTCGCTTATTCAATACAACTCACTACCTATAATAAGGGACTGTTCAGCAGAACACTATGTAATATGGGAATATAATATCTTCTATATCAGGAGCTAATGCACTATAGCTGCCTAACTCGATTTACTACCGATTATACAAGAGCGAGGCCGAGGTCAAGAACAATAGTAAAAAAGAGCGAGACTTGTGTTTTGAACTATAAAGGTTTGCTTTCTATTTTCTGATTTCCAAATTTTGATTTCCAAAACTTAAAGATCGGCCTATGGTACAGTACTTGCGGCGAACCATATCTAAATCTCTCTCTTTACCACACCATTCGATTCGTTGAAGAAATATGGCTCTATCTGATTCATGGACTTCGTTATCTTCTGCGGCGAAAAGGTTGATCATGCGGGTATTGTTCACTTTCATTTGACAAGGTTATTCTGGCTTTCTGTATCAGCCTAGTGGTGCTGTTCTACAGTGACGTGCAAACATATGCCTTGACTTAAC
Source organism: Pezicula radicicola (assembly GCA_003008705.1). Classification (NCBI taxonomy): domain Eukaryota; kingdom Fungi; phylum Ascomycota; class Leotiomycetes; order Helotiales; family Dermateaceae; genus Pezicula; species Pezicula radicicola. The sequence continues at coordinate 452,662 of PDUO01000034.1, forward strand.
CACTGATCTTGCTTCTGTTCTGAGTTTGAAAGTGACGCTGATGTTGATAAAGCTATAAAGTTATCGTATACACACGATGGCAGGACCATTCAATTAAAAGAGTGACCGTGTCTAGCCCATCATCTACATTTATTCCTCAGTATGATAATCTTGAAGTTTAGAATTAAAATGTGGTACAGAGGTCTCCCGGTTCTCGAAATGGTGGAGATAGATATCTTCCAATGAAAATACCTATGTCAACTAACAAACTTGACTAGCTACCTACTATGCATAAACTATCATCCTGTCCGCTATCAACATTGCTGGATGGAGCCCCAGTTCGTAAATCCGACACTGCGGTTCTGACCGGCGTAGATGCTGGCACAGCAAGGATCCTTGTATTCTGACATCATTCCAACTTTTCTCACAGCCTTTCCCCCAAAAATTTGGATCGGGCAATTATGAGACACATCCTGTTAATTGTAGTAATCGTCAAGTTAAGTAGAGATCATGTCAACTGAGTAGTGTCAGTGTAGAGAAACAGGTTACCCTGATATTCGTAACTGATCCCAAGGATTTTGGACTTTGGTAACGTAGCTTCGACCCTCTAAAAAGCTTGATTTTGTGGTTCGCTCTTTTTGGAAGCTAAACGGTAGTGGTGGCAAATTGAATGATTGAGTGTTAGGGCCACACTTCGTAGCTTGTTTTCGCCTTACCTACACTTATTAGACTTAGTGGTAGTGTATTGTGTGGCCCTCAACACCTCGGGGACTTTACGCCAATTGAGTAAGCGATAATGCACTTCGCAACTTTTTGGGGCCGCTTTGGTTTACTAACCAGGCTGTTAGCATATGCCATAAACCAGAAATAGAATCCATCTCGAGTTGAGTCTTATTCATGTATTACCTAAAGTGTGATCTCAATGTGGGCCTATTTCCAGCCGTGAGAATTCCGTATAAGGAAGCTCTAGTCCCCCAAGAACTTGCTTTTTGTCATCCTGCTATCCCTTTTCAAGGTTTTTGAACGTATTACCAGTTTCTGGAGTATTTATCACAAGAAATTACTCCGTACAAGCAAGTTTTGGACTTATGGTGAGGGATGCCGCAGGATTTCGTGCTTCGAAGCCTTGATGATGTATTGCTTTTCGCCTCTATTCCATACTAGAGAGGGATTCTTCAGATGACTATAAAGTAGGTCAACACTCATCCCATGACCTCTATCATTTCATACCTATTTCAAACACTCTTCTTCTCATCAACTCAATAATCCTCTCCTCTAAAATCAACCTTAAAAAGGTTTGTCCACTCTCCAGGCATGATATATTAACCATTGACCTTTCCCATAGTCGCCATACGTAAAAACAGTATGTCTGGATACGGAAACGACAACCAATCTGGCGGCTTTGGGGATGACAATCAGTCATATGGTAGTGGTGGTGGATATGATGGAGGTAACAACCAAAGCTCCGATGGTAGCGGATTTGGGGGAAATAATCGAAGCTCTGGAGGTGGTGGTGGGTTTGGAGGAAATTACCAAAGCTCCGGCGGTAGTGGATATGGAGGAGGTAATGACCAGTCTTCCAGTGGTCGGGGATATGGTGAAAGCAACGACAGTTCTAGCGGAGGTGAGTACGGCGGACAATCCGGCGAATATGGAGGTGGGAAGTCTGGAGGTCAAAGAGGAGGACTTGAAGGAAAGATTGAGAGAGCTGCTGAGAGTTACCTCGAGAAGAAATTCTAGAGCTCTCGCCTTCTCGGATTAGGCAAAGGCGGCACTACTGCTTTTCTTCCTCAGGTAGTTGTGATATTTTTTGTGTATGATGGCATTGATAGCCAGGTAATGAATGTATGATAGCATAATAATTCGACTCTTTTGTGTTTTGGCACCTACCGTACTTCTTTCGTCCAATTTGGCGAAGACCACCTTAGACCCACGTAGTCGAGCTCTGAAAACTCACTCTGAATCTGACGGAGTCACGGGCCGTATGACCTCACCGGCATATTGTTGTAGCTCATACAGTCTTGCGTGGCTTCTGGCCAGCGGTCAAACTTGGGAACGCTGGATAGCCTCTTTCACCATTATACAAGCCACAACGAGCTGGAATTTGATAGCTCTTGCTCGAGATCTCACTTGACAATGCCATAGCAGGCTAAATTCAGCTGCCCAATTTCATGGCCATCCTGAAAATAGAGGCTGTCTCTTTCATCCTCTTCTCCATATGTATGCGACGCTGGAACGGATCAAAAGCTTAGCTAGGTTGTCGCTGGACTAACGCAGAGGATAAAACAGAGCCAATGATATGTTCGATACTGTGGCCTGTGAACAAGGTAAAGAGAGCTTAATGGACTAATTGATGTAGGCTGATCAAGCACCAATTGCTCTGCAGACGAAGGCAGGCCAGCGTCTTCGGTTACCCATAGCGTGACAGGTTGTCAGTGCCTGAAGATCCTTGCCAAATTGTGTGCCACAGTTGACATATTGTACCGTATGGGTGATCTATCGAAACTGGTGTATATTGTCTGTAAAGTTGTGTACCTACCTAGCTGGGATGTTTAGGCAAAAGTTGGAAAAGGACGAAGGTTATAGGAAGACAGGAAGCACATCGAAGGAGATTTATTCATCTCGCTTAGCTAGCTTACCAAGCGTGTTTTAGCCTCCAGCTCATTCCCCACCGCTCCAAACAACCTTATCCAGACAACACCTTAGCAACCTCTTGGACACACTACGCACATGAGCACTGAAGCTGCCAGAGAAACTAGCCTCAACCCTTCCATTAACTGTGTATCGTCAAGTTACACTGCGTGAACTATACAGGCATCATGTTGTCTGGCATGTGATGCATTGAATGCAGCATCGACCCCGGTCTCTGATCTCTCTGTTGCTTTTTGTGAGAGCCCGAGATACACCACAATGACATCTAAGAAATCTTAACGAGCAATGTACTCACAGTAGTGAATATTGGTACCTCATTTAAACTTCTAGCTGGGTTCAAAGTCACCACTGGAACAAGTAGCCAGGAGGTTTTCCTCCAACTGTGTGCTTGTTGAAAGTCCGTGGCCTAACCACACCTTATTTCATGGCTTGGGTATATTGGCTGTACCTTGAGAGCCGATGATGTCTTGCTGATGGTAGCAAAGTCTTTAATCATCTGAAATTTCGATGAGAATCTTTGCGTTTGGTTTCGCGGCTGGGCTCGGTGCCGAATACGAGTAGTATATTGCTGTGCAGCAGCGGTTGAGACTGATGGTGACTTAGCAAGCCATATTAGCCTCTGTTATTAAATTTGGTTGAGTGATCAAGGGAAGGTTACTATTGAACACTATAAATTCTCTCTATTTTTGAATATAATCAAAAGGCACAAATTGTCAGTCATGGCCATAGAGTCTTATTTCCAAGATCCATTAAGATCAGCTAATGATTCCCATTAATTCATCTACTGTCTGGCGTTGTGGTCTAAACCTGACTCCCGTCCTATGAGGCATGTTACCTTAAAATTAGTCGTTCTCTGCACACAATGGCTTCTCACAACACCGGGCATGGGGCATGGGGCATGTACCAGAATGAAGTGGTCACGCGCAATCTGTGCATCAGTTCTCGTATCCTCGATGAAACCTCAATACCATTTCAGCACGTGCACTTTGCAATAGGCTCTCACTTATAGACTTCGGTTCCGTAATGAGTTTTATCTGGGTCCAGGGAAGGTGCTTACCTTGAATTGATCCGAATGCTGCAAGTCTTCATTTTAGGACACTGTGTATATCACGTCTAAGCGATGGCTTCCCTACTATCCTGCGAGATATTTAAGAGATGGCTGTTTACTGGACGCCAGGTTTTCACCACCATCGATGAGAGCATATTTTACTTAATTGCAATGCCGAATGAATTCTAGACCGACTTTCACGAGCTTGAGCAAGAATAACAAGACCAGAAACAGCATATAAGCCCCACAGATCACTTCCATAAAATCTCTTTCCATCACTAGAGCCCTCCACGATCACCTCCCAATAACCGGACTTCACTCAAACTTTTTAAAATGTTCGCCTTTGTCTACATCATCGGCCTTGCAGCTACAGCAGGAGCCATTGCCGTCCCGGTGGACCCTGTTCTTGGAGTGACCCTCACCTCAGCACCAAAAGCAACAACGACCACAACCACAACTACGACAACAGCAAGTCCTAGCGCAACCGCGGTAATTCCCGACCCCTCCGAAGTAACGATCAATTCCATCTCTTATGGAGGTACTGGATGTCCACAAGGCTCAGTTGGAACATTCATATCCGACGATCGGGAAACGTATGGCTAACCCACTCCCGTTATCCACCAAATCTCAAGACAAAATATCTGACAAATTCTGGACTTGGGCAGATTTACGATCATCTTTGATTCCTACGTGGCCTCTATTGGTCCCGGAATTGCTATTACGAATAATCGTCTGAATTGCCAGCTAAACATTGACTTGGAATACCCTTCTGGCTTTCAGGTAAGAAAAAGCGTGTGGTGGAGTATCCTTCCTAGGAATTTGCTTCTTGATCTCGAACCCTAGTTTAGCTACTCCTGAAATCTCTAGAGACAGTAAACTGACCCAAGGTTTCAACTTTCAGTACAGTGTTCTGAGCACCGAGTTCCGAGGATATGCTGCCCTCGATGCAGGTGTGACCGGTACACAGCAAGCAACCTACTACTTCTCAGGATGTAAGTGTCTATCCTCTTCCCCTCGTTCAACTCTTCCTTCAGCATTTCATCTCCCAATAAAGCTCATTCTAACCAACATCCACCACAACAGCGACAGCCCAAGCCTCCTCCTCAACAGTCTTCACAGGCCCTACCTCAGGCGATTATGAAATTGAAGATTCAATCCCCTTCACCTCAACCGTCTGGTCACCATGTGGTGCATCTCTCCCACTAAATATCAACTCCCAAGTTCGATTAACTAGTACTGTTTCTACTGCGAATGGTATCCTGACTGATGATTCTATTGATGGCAATGTGCAGTTTATTGTTGGGGTTCAATGGCAGACGTGTTAGAGAGTTGTTTTATGGTTGGAATTGCTTGGTATTGAATGATTATTTTCTATTCTTTTCTTCTTTGCTTAATTTGAAGCGGGTTGGGTCGGGGATGAGATGTGACGTGTGGCATCGCTCTTTTTTGAATAATTGGTTTGAGTTTCTGGTTTTGCTTGGGATTTTGATACTGCCAGACAATATTTAGGAGGCACATAACCAACAAGAATAGCACATATTCAAGCTGTGCAAAAAGAATGCCGTCGCTCGCGCATATTTACCCACTTTGATAATGCTCCATTTCTCGCTTAGCTCTACGCTAGTCCCCCCTTTTCTTTCTAATTTTACTAACACCTTAAGAGAGGAACACTTATAGGTGTAATTATAGATATTTAATCTCATTAAAACCAAGGCAAAACTAAAAAAAAATAAGAAAGCATATATAGGATATTTCGTAAGGTGTTTATTTAGAGTAAGGCTCTATAATCTCTAACTCTCTAAATATCAAATAGGAGGACCTAATATAGGAAACACTTCGCCTTTCTCTTTTCTACAACCCCGTAATTTACTTCAAATAAAATCAGGATTTCTTAAAATACCAAAATGAGCAAACGCAAAACATACAACGCTACCGATTAGACATTCCCTAATGGCCCCCAACTCCTATCTACCGATCGCAAGCTTGTATAATCGACCACCGGCTATCGGGTTTGTCCGTTCCGGGGTCTCACCTCACTATCTCTTGTACTGTTAATCTTTTTCTTGCTGCCGCCGAAGCTGGCTGTGTTATTTATATCAGGTTGCGCAGCAAGGCGAAGCGAGCTTGGTGGGAACGCCTGGCAGAGGACATGAAGCAAAAGGTCTCAGTTACCAAAGCTGCCTCGTTCAAGATTGAATATGCGTCGACTCCTTTCCCTCGAGGGCTACACATTTGTTTCAATTTAGTAGGAGTTTTATTGAATAGCAAATCGTATCGAAAGGTTACTCTTCCCCTACGTGTAATTCTAGCCAGTGGTAAGTTCACCGTCTCCACTTTTGTGATATTTGATCTCTGATGTTTTATGTTTTCAATCCGGTCATTGCGGGAGCAGTGGGTGACATTAAGGCTACAGATACTATAAACCCCGCGCCGCAAGATCTTAGCACAAACACCGGACCCGGAATTGCTTGGTCAAAAGCTGAGGTATGGCTCTCGAGATGTATTCGACATCATCAAAGCTGCGCTCGCGAGAAAGGCACATCAGGCCAACGCGCCTATTGTACATCAGGGATTATCCTACTCGGTCAGCACCACTATGTTACTCCTCAGAATTACCCCCTTCATTGCGATATACTAGCCTAAGTCATCGTTGGGGAAACACCGAGATTTTGCGAGCACTCTCTACCAATATTCAGGCGCTTAAAGAGATGCTTCCACTTGAACAATTTCCGAAGACCTTCCTCGATGCCATAGAATTTACGCGACACCTTGACATCCAGTACATCTGGATAGATTCGCTATGCATCATTCAAGATGATTCTGAAGATTGGAGTCGCGAGGCCGCAAGAATGGGTGATGTATATCGATATTCATGGTGCAACATCGCAGCCACTGGTTTCGAAGACAGCAAGAAAGGTATGCTGGTAAAACGAGATCCACGTATCTTGAGCCCTCTCTCCATCCAACGGAAGTATGAGTACTGGAAACAGTGGTTGCCGTTTGCTTTTCAAGTTATGCCAACATTCGGTGGTCCGGATATGGATCCTCCGATCAAATTTCGTCGACATTCACAAGAGCAGGCTCGTCGACAACGCATCTTCCCTGATGGAGACTACGTCTGTTTTGACGAACGGTTCTGGGAACATGATATCACGTCTGCACCCCTCAGTTCTCGTGGTTGGGTCTTTCAAACCAGCTTGATGGGCCTTGGAAAAGGTGTGGAATGTTTGAATTTACTCCTGACGTGAAAGGTGCGAAGTCATTTGACAAGTTGGTTAAAGAACTCGCCGAGAGAGATGATATGCAGCCGATAATCCACTTGGTATAAGATTGCTAGTATCCTAATGGTAAACACATAGCTATTAATTTTTCTTTTAATAGCTTAATCTATTAAGTAAACTTTATACTGAATTTATGCTAAAAAGACACAAGAAGAAATATAAGGGGCTTAATAAGCTATTTAAGTGACAAATAGAGGCTTTAGCTTAATATGTAGATTATAGGTTATAGACTATATCTAAAGCTAGACTTTGGCTCTTTAGAAGTCGCGAATTCTGCGGTCTAAGAAGTAAAATCGGAATTTCGAAGAGGTTTATCCTTCCTCGGGCAACCCTGACTTCAATACATTATCAGCATTAAACCCCATGTTTTCCAACCATGCTGCGTGCATATCTACGTAGTAGTGAAGTGGGTTGCTAGCCCATCACTGGCAAGGCTTGCATCTGAAGTGGGAGCGGGGCTGACTGCAAGGCTTCAGTGTGAGTTGTGGCTGAGCGATTAACACGATTATCACTTCAAAATTTGTTTCCTCTTTCTTCTTAAACCAACTATTCTCTTCTATCTATAGCTATGACGCGGGGAGTATAATCCCTCATCAACATGGTCGTCCCTCCATTTGGGTTCTCAGTAGGAGACTTCATCTCCGTTATCAACCTAGTACAGAAAGTTGGCAAGGCTCTGCATGACCAAGATGGCGCATCTGTGGAATATCAACGACTCATTCAGAACCTTCAGGCACTCCAGTTGATCTTCCAGCACCTAGAAGGTCTAGACTCGAGTGAGGTAAATCGGAGTCATGTCAACGCCATACAAGCCCAGGCACACCAGTCGCTGAAACCGCTGAATGAGTTTCTCAGGAACATCGCGAAGTATGAGAAGCGACTTGGGTCGGCGGCTACAGGTAGCAGAGTCTTAGGTGGTGCCAGGAAAGCACAATGGGTAGTCACAGTCACGGAAGAAATAACAAAATTGCAGTCAAACATCGGCTTAGAGGTCGAGAAGATGAACTTGCTTATCGGTATTGGGCAATTGTAAGCTCCGATGTTTGGGTGCATTTATGATACGTCCTAATCTGCGATCGCTAGAGGCGCATTATCCAGAATTGAAGCTGGTCTTGTATCTCAGCCAGACAGCTTTAAGAGAAACCCCAATCTCAGGAAATTCATCAGCACCACAAACTTCAAGGATTTCCAGATGGCCTCGCAGACGGCGCCCGCTTCGTACGGCCCTGCGCCGCCAGATATGAACCTAGTCTCGGAACTGGTATCATCATCCTTAGCTATCACACCCTCGAGCGGCACTCGTGGACTCCTTGAGCATCCAGAAACTGCTGCCCAACTCTGGCCCATCTTGGACCGTCTCAGCTTGCAGGGAGCTGAGCAAGCTTCATCGATCGCAGAATTGAGAAATTCTGTACAAGGACTCACTCAACTTACTCATACATTGGTAGCTCAGCAAAGCCTTTCGTCCTCTGAATCGACGGCTGCGTCACAGAGCAGGGTCAGCAAGTTGTCGAACTCCGATCTAGTATGCATCAAAAAAGAGGTTTATGCAACGTACGTCGTGAAAGTTCACCTTTCACGATCTCTTCATAACTGTGGCTACAGGTTCCTCACGATTGCAACCTTCCTTGGGCAACTTCTTCAAACCTTACTGTGAGTCGTGTTCCCTATACCATGTTTTATCTATTAATATTTTAGATTGATCGCTCCACAACTAGCAGTTGCATTAAGAAAACTCCAGGCTTCAATAGCAATCTCGCCATCTCGCCTTCTGAGCAGTAACATCTTATTCGAAGATTGCCTAGGCCAAATCAGAAGCCTTGAATACACTTATTTCCGCCACTGGGAGGTATGAACCTTCAGCCATGAGCACGATGATTTGCATGCTAACTCCATCAAAAGGTCTTTCAAGCAATGATTCAATCAGAGTTTAAAAATAAGCCTGGAGAGATTTTGGTCATGCAAAAGATGTTTCATATCATCAATGCCGATGGCGATGTTATCACCAGACATACTTGGACCGAAAGCATCAGCCCTGGAGCTTCAGTGGGCATGTCGATGATGATGAGAAACTTGCGAGTTCGACAACAACGGTGTCCGCGACCTGGCTGCTCTGGGCAAGGCAAAACCATTTCTAAGGCACGCCTCATTCTTCAATGGTATTTCAGTCTGGACCCAAGCTGATTTGATACCGAGCTGATAGATCCTATAGTCCAAAATGTGAACTTAAGTTCTCACCTATAAAAGATTCGAACCGTTCCAACGCTCGGAGAGAATTTCAACCGGCCCTTTCTTCGAACACGTTTGAAAGTTCGACAAACATGATTACGAAATATGGGCAAGAGGTCAGAGATGCTACAGAATTTTCGAGGCCCGGGTTACCCCTTCCTGGCTCTCACGAGTTACCACGCCGACCGCAATATCTAAACGATATAGCTGGGTGGCGCTTCCACCAATCAAAGCTTCACGCTTGGAGGAGAGAACAAGTTGAAATCGCTCTTTTTAAAAGGGTCCATATCCCAGAAGTAACTGGGGCAGTCTCCTTTTGGCAAGTTGCCATTGTATGCTCTCTCCTTTTGTCTTGGAAGCGAAGGGTCTGTCCAGCATCCGGGCAACACAAGCCACTAGATAATGTTCGTCTGGGACTAACTTCCGAAGAAAGGTCTCAGCTTCTAGCACTCTCTGGTGAATATCCGACGACTTACGATTCTTACGTGATGGAGTTACGAGCCTCGACTGGTAGGATCTCTTCCGTCTACAGAGCCAGGAAAGCAGATGATGGAATCTTGGTTCGGGATATAACCATGAGTACAAGTGACTTCGTTGCTATCAAAGAGATTTGCATCTCTAACATTCCGAGAAAGGACCTCCTCATCAATGAGATTGCAATCCTGAAGCAAGTTAATCATCGCAATATTATCAGTTTTCATGATTTTGTTTGGCAAAGTGGAAGCAGCAACGTTTGGATTGTGATGGAGTACGCGGATTGCGGAGATTTGCTAGATTTGATTGGTGAAGAGACTATGAGAGAGGACCACATGGCTACTATCTGTCGTGAGGCGAGTTTTCTCAATGTTTCTGTTGTCCTTGAACATTGTTCTAGTGTCCCCTTTCAGAAATAAGTATTGACAAAAGCAGGTTTCCCAAGGACTTGCGTATCTCCACAGCTATAGCATCATATACCGGGATGTAAAGAGTGAAAATATTCTTCTCTTCAGTAGCGGAGATGTTAAAATCGGTAGGGTTTCCCTGCCGAATTGGATCGGGCCTAGACTGATTACCTTCAGTGGATTTTGAGTTTTGCGCAAGAAACAAATCAACTACGAGCTCGCTCCTTGGTACACCATATTGGATGGCTCCTGAAGCCATCAAGGGAGAGGAATACGATGTTAAAGTTGACACGTGGGGACTTGGCATTCTGACCATTGAGATGATGGAAATATTACCTCCGTATATCGACGAAGATCCCATCTCGGCTCTTCACACCATTGTAACCCGAGGAACACCGACACTCAAGGACCCAGATAAATGGAGCTGCTGTTTAAAAGCTTTTCTCTCAGTAACCCTATGTGTTGAAGTATCTCGTAGATGGACGATAGAAGAAATCCTTGGTCACGATTTTCTGAAGCAAGGTTGCTCCAAGGCAGAATTGCGGACTCTCATTCTGGAAGCAGTAGATAAACTGGGTCGTTGGCGGTATGCAAGATTTGATGGGTTTGATGACGTACATGAAGAGGAGGAAGGATTTAACGCTTAATCTATTGACACGCAACCTGCTTTCTAAGGATGTGAAATAGGGGAGGTGGAGCGAGACCGAGATGTTTCTCGATCTCCCAAAAGGTGGTAGGCCCACTTCGAATAGTTTGGACATTTCCCCTCAACCATTTAATATTTAAGTCAAATATTTAAGTTTCCAAGATACTAGCAGCTTTTCAAAAACCTCGACCATCAGAATATTTGAAAAATCCCTTTGCTCTCGGATAGTGCAGAGAACGACAGTTAATGATAATGTGATCTTCTCAGCTGTGGCCTAGCCCATTAAGGGACCCTGGTGAGGAGCTTGTTTGTTTGTTAGAAGATGAAGATAGAGGTAAATGTAAAGTTGATGTACTTTATGTCGAGGTCGTCTAGCCATAATACTGTCTTCGAACTTAGATCAAGCTTAGCAACTCTATCAATTTGATTATAACTGAGGTTGGTATCACGGCTTCTGCTCTGGTGTTTGGGGAAGTTCTGAATTTTGGTCTTCTCGTCGTCTGATGCTCTGGGTCCGACTCGCTCCTTGATTTCAAGGATGAAATCGAGAGGTTGCTATAGTGTCATCTGCCGAGGCCGTAGGCTCACAGGATGGAGGTCATCTAACTTTCAGATTCCCTTCATCATTATTCTAGCTTCTTGTCTGGATGCTTATAGATAGATGGAATATTGTGCCGTATTGTGGTGGCCAAACCATTAGCCTCTTTGGGGACAGATGGCCAAGTCGGTGAAGGGATGAAGAAGGTGATTGACAGAATGGGTTGGTAGGAGAATTAATAGGGAGAAGAAGAGATTGAGGAGGATAGGCAGATAATGTAAATGTGTGAGCCATGAATTGGTTTAGATACTTGAGGTGGTTCGGATATATCTAGCTTGCCTTTAGGTTACTATGAGCTATTGTGCTAGAGTAGATGAGAAATGGATAGAGCCTAAAATTCTCTTGTGCTAATTGACAGTTGCTACAGTAATTTTTAATAAGTAGACTTTCTATTTCCCTAAACTTCCAGAGCACAGCAATTAGAATCAGTTGAAGCTTTTAATTAGTAATTAACATCTTTCTTTGTAACAAAGCAGCCAAAAACGAACCCATTACTTCCTCCTTTTCACCCTCCGAATCCATCATCCCCCATATTTACATCAAACCCTCCACCCTCATTCTTCTCATATGACTCCCAAGAGAACCAATCGAAATTGCAATCTAACGGTCCACTCCACTCACCCACCATACTTTTAAGGGACTGAAAAATTGCGGTATCAGAATTCGGTGTGTTACTGGAAGTACTGTCGAATGAACTATTGTCTTGAGAATGAGTTGAGTGAGTTTTTGCCAGCTCTATTAACATAAGTCTCTTTTTAGTCTGTACTTTGTTTACTTATTCATTGCAAAGCTTGGACTAAGCTACATGTAAGCTTCTATCTCTGTAACTTTTCAAATACCACATCAATTGCTTACTAAGCCATTGAATTTTAGCTCAATGGCATTGTTCTCAATAGTCTCAAACAGAGTCACAGCTACACTTCGCCGATCATACCTTAGAGCGGCTCTTCATAAGGATATCACCTTTCACGAACGAGATTCTTCGTCGGGGACCGTATCATTGGCCTTATCCTCTCACTGCAACACCATCCAATCAGGCCTGTCCGACAAGTTCGGCCTATCTCTACAGTGCGCTTCAACGGTCGTTGCAGCCTTCGTAGTTGCGTTCTCAACACAGTGGAAATTAACACTTGTTACCGCTACTGTTGTCCCTGCTACAGTCATTTGTGTAGGAGTCACTGCAATTTTCGACTCAAAGTTTGAAGATGCGATTAGCACAACAAATTCAGAAGCCGCAACACTCGCAGAAGAAATTATCAGCTCGATCAGAACAGTATACGCATTACGTGCTACAGAAAAGCTCCTTGTGAAATACAAAAGCTATCTTGATCATGCTACAGTCGTCAGCTGGAAAAGAACACCAATTGTAGGACTCCAAACTGGCATTTATATGTTCATGATCTACGCTGCCTATGCCTTGGCGTTCTGGTATGGTGTTCAGCTCTTCGTTAAAGGGGAGGCGAAGAGTTCAGGGGCGGTTATCACGACTTCATTTGCGATCGTTCTAGGAACCAATGCCTTTTCCCAGGTAAGTCTTAACTTCTCGGAAGAAACACCTTTCTGGGATGGTTTATTACTCATATCTCCTAAATCGAATTGGGAGTAATTTATTAAGTGCTTGAAATAACCAAGTCTTGCGTTATCTAGAACATGTTGACTAACTCTAAATCTTTGTTGTATAGCTCGCGGCTTATCTTGCGCCATTTTTAAAGATTTCATCTGCTGGAGAAAAGGTCTTTCAGGTTATCGGGAATCTACCTATTCCTGATCAAGCTTGTACTAGATATGACTAGTTAAGTCCAGTGGAGAATCTCGCAGCAGCCAACTCAGTAAATCTCTTTTTCAAACGTTTATTTCAGCTATCCTCTCTGACCTAATGTTCTAGTACTTTCAGACTTAACTCTAGACTTTGTCCCAGGTAGCAAGTATTATAAAACTAGTGCCCCGAGGTCACGTTCTGCTGTAGCGCCGCGCTAAAGTGTCGTAGCACCTCGCTAAAGTGTCGTAGCACCTCGCTAAAGTGTCGTAGCACCTCGCTAAAGTGTCGTAGCACTTCGCTAAAGTGTCGTAGCACCTCGTGTAATTGTCGTAGCACCTCGCCAAACTCGCTAAAGTGTCGTAGCACCGGGAAGCGTGCTTTAGCCCCAAAAGCTTAATTCTAAGGTTAATTCTGTACAAGTAAATAACACCTCCAAGGTAACATAAAAGTACGATCGTCGGCCTCCTTGAGAGATAGTATGATGTTACGGCTAGCAAAGTTAAATTAGACGGCTGTGATATCAAGAATATTCCAGTCAAGGTTCTGAGGGAGAAGATCAGCTTGGTAACGCAGGTATTTATCGGACTACTATAAAATCTAACATTAGGTAATAATTTTATCTAGGAACCGTTTCTGTTTAGCACCACCGTCAAAGAGAATGTTCTCTACAGGCTGTTGGATAGATAAATGGCAAGTCTGTTAAAGGGAGAAAAGTTTAAACTAGTTGTTGAAGCTTGTAAACTTGCCAATGCTCATGATTTTGTTTAGAAATTGCCACATGTAAGACCTATTCCAACTTATAGAAACTCTGGTTTGACCCCTACAGGTCTATGACACATTTGTCGGAAATCGAGCTACCCTTTTATCCGGTGGGCAGAAACAGCGACTTGCAATCGCCCGTGCAATTATTGGTAACCCTCCCGTTCTTATCCTCGATGAAGCGACTTCTGCACTTGATCCCGAAAGTGAACGTATTGTGCACCATGCTTTGGATAAAGCATCGGAAGGTCGGACTACCATTGTTATTGCCCATCGATTGAGCACTATTCGGCACGCAAGTAAGATTGTAGTTTTAACTCAAGGCAAGATTGTGGAGGAAGGTTCGCATGAAGACTTGGCCCTTAAAGAGGACAGTGTTTATAAGAGACTACTTTCAGCTCAGTCTCTTCTTCGCGACGAGTCTTCAGCTCTGACGAGTGGCGACATGGTCTCGAAGGTACTGACGGAGGCTTCCTCTGATGCCGAAAAGTTTATAGACCATCAGAATGACCTCGAAGTAGCAAATGGAAGCCCAGGTCAAAGACAACAGGGCAATTTGAGTCTTGGAAAGACGATGCTCGCTATTTTCTCAGACCAAAGACGTTATTGGGTTGCATATACTGCACTATTTTCCTGTTGTGTTATTGGCGGTAAGTGAAACTTGTATAATTTTTTCTTACCTATATTAATCCTCTTCAGGTGCATTATTTCCACTTCAAGCTTTTCTGTACGGTAAGATCCCGAATTACTTTAATCGCTAACAAGCTGCAAGATCTTTCCAAGGGCCACGTCGCATCCAACTCCATCCGAAAACTAAAACAGTCTATTGTTCAAGACAATGAGATCAAACATGAATTTCCACCGCCAGCCGAATACCGAGAGAAACGTCCACTTATCGAATTCCAAGATGTTAATTTCATATATCCCGCCAGACCCACTAACCTTATACTAAGCCGTTTAAACCTTTCAGTATAATACCTTCTTGCAATTTGTGTTCTGCAAGGCTTAAATTTTGATTAGGTTAAGAAAGGTCAATTCGTGGCCATCGTCGGACCATCAGGCTGTGGAAAATCCACAATAATCAGCCTTCTAGAACGGTAAACCAGACCCCATTATATTTCACTATAACAGCCAGGGTACTTAATTTCCACAGATTCTACAATATCGACAATGGGCGCATTCGTTTCAACGGTGTAGACATCCAAAATCTTCCTACTGACGAAACACGCAAACAATTTGCTCTCGTATCACAAGAACCAACTCTTTTCCAAGGTACATAAACCCCTATCTCGTCTTAATTCACAAATCCGCACACTAATCCTAAACCCTAGGCACAATCCGGGAAAACATCCTCCTATCCACTCCACCCACCATCTCCACAAACTCAACCAACTCCTCAACCACAGAAACCACCTTCCTCGACGCTATAACCAAGGCAGCTCAAATACACGATTTAATCATATCCCTCCCCTCAGGCTACGAAACACAAGTCGGATCCCGCGGCACAGCACTCTCAGGCGGCTAGAAACAACGTCTCGCTATAGCTAGAGCGATGGCTCAGACGGATACCGAAGTCTTATTGTTGGATGAAGCTACTAGTGCATTAGATTCCGGGAGTGAGGCATTGATTTTAGATGTTTTGAAGAATGCTGGAGAGAGGAAGACAGTCATTGCTGTTGCACATGTGAGCTTTTTTCCTTTCTTGTTCCCGCTATATTTGAAGGGGTTTTGAGTCTTAGTGTTGGTATAATGATGTTAGGGAATATCTGGCTAACGAGATTATGCTATAGCGATTAAGTACTATTCAACACGCCGATGTTATCTATGTTCTCGGTTCAGGTCGAGTCCTAGAGCAGGGTACACATAGGGAATTACTAGCGAGGAATGGAGCGTATTTTAGGATGGTGAGTCTTTCTCATCGTTTTGTTCTTTCCTTACTAATTGAAGGAAAACCGGGACTAATATCTTGCCTTTTAATGTAGTGCGAAGCGCAAGGATTAGAAAATAGTGTCGTACAAAGTAACTAGATTATTAAATGACAGCTCAGTTACGTTGTATTTTGCACTTGGCAATGAATAAGGGGGTGAAGAAATTAGCTGAGTTTTTAGCTGGAAAACTTTGTCATTGTAGGATAAATGTTGAGAATGTAAAAAAGATTCTTCTTATTAGAACTCAAAATCCAGCTAGACGTAGAGTCACTGCTATGTGACTATATCTAGGAGTTTGAAATAATCATACAGGATCTTAGTAGTTAACTACCTAATTTTGGTAGGTAAACCACTAGGCCGGTTAACCAAGTTGCCTATGGACGACTTATAGTTTACTTAGCCTAAGAACCAGCGAGTGGGGTTTGGCTGTACGCTATTTAGCTGGGCCGGTTATAATTACAGTATTTCTAAGACCCAATCCAACCCACCCATCAAAAACACTACCCATAAGTAACCCCAGTCATTCCAATCCAGATCAACAGCCCTTATAACCGTAGTCCCATCCATTCTCCAGACCGGCATCACGAGGCCAAGTAGGATTGGCAGCCTTCCAAGCGGCGCTCTTGTGCACGAAACAGTCAGATGAACGTCCATTTGTTGTGGTGGGATTGGTTGGGAATTCGTTGGCTTCTGCGTAATGACGAGCCTTGGAACAATAGAATTTTCCTAGTGGCTTCAGACCTCGAATGATAGGTTTACTTGGTACAAACGGATATTCGGTCTTTGGGAGCATTGTGATTAACGGAAGGTCGGGAAATTTCTCTATTTTGGGGAATATTTGATTAGATATTGCCTTGAATAAGAGAGAGAGAAAATATAAAGTAGAGGCCGCTTGTTGGAAGTGATGAGGATAAGGAAGAACTTACGAGGATGATGATCGCACTGCTCGCATCTACCAACAATATGGTTAAAGGCAAGGAAACATCCCGCTTCATCGACGTAGTACTCTCCCTCCCAATGGATTTGAAACTCTGCCAAGTGTGTCCTCTCAAATTGATCAACCAGATCATCCAATCTGTACAACGCAGGCGTATAGGAGTAACTCGACGAAACAAGCGCTTTCGGATCTATTATGAATACCATCGTACCCTCTCTCTCTTTGGCTCTCTGGATTGCAAACTCGCGACACGAATATAGCACGATAAAGTTCTCCATGATATGCGCTCCTCGTTCGTGCTTGCCAGATGGATCGAGAGCATTCTTGATCGAGGCGCAGAATTCGATATCGCTTAATTGGTGAAGTTGGACTGCGTTAAAATCTGGCGCTGAGATTACAAAAGGTGCATCACAGGCGTGGTTTTGATACCACACGGCATCAGAATTGGCAACGAGGTACAATACTTGAGGAAAGTGAATGTCGTCCGTGTCTCTGCTTATGAGACCAACTGGAGCCATACCGGGCGGTATGGTAGGTGGTATAGTAGTACGCTTGATTCAAGGAGGTGTTATAGATTTGCTGGTTGCGCTGATGCGAAGTTCGAGTTGTTGTAAAGAGAGGAGGTAAGCTCACAAATTGGAAGGAAAAATTCACGCGCCTGGTAGCATCAGGCTGGTGCGCGTGGTGTGCTGTTCTTAGCGAGGCACAAAGTTGAGGTTGTTCGCTAGGACGGGCTCTTGCAAAAGGTTAAGAAGAGAGAAAACAACTCTGTGAAAGAGTGAATACAGAGATGTTCTATAGTGTTGCTATTCTAATAGCATGAATAACTCAAATCAATTTCGTAACCCCTTGTAGCTTTACATATCCATGTTATAATGCACACTGCAGCTTCGTAATACAGCACAATACTATAAAAGGGACGGAAACTGATAAAGGCTTGTCCTCGCACTATGGCTGCTTATGACTCTCTCTACTTGAAGACCAAGTCAAGCATATCCATTGTTCTAAGCTAAGACAAGCGTACAGCAAGATCACTTCACTTAATGATTCACTCTTTCTACTCGAAAAGGATGAAGATTTTACTTAAAAGCTACATACAAGAATGAAACCAACCAAGCTCCTCCACCAATCCCCCAAATAACTCAGCCCAAAAGAATGACAAGAAAACAAATATCAAGCAAAATAAATGTCAAGGAACCAAAAGTTCAAAAACTCAAAAAATCAGAACGAAGACAAAAAAGCAGCCGCAAGCAAAAACACAAAAGCAGAAGTAAACCAAAATTCAAAGGAAAAGCAAAAGACTAGTCAAGAAGACGTACCAAACGAGACCAATATCAAATCAAAGATAGAACATAATATCATCGAGGTTTGGATGCCAAGGATTCTTCCTTCCTTTCGGATGATTCGGTGGGTACCAAAGCTCCGGATCCTTCGCATAATCATCTGGAGTAGTGCCTTGAGGCGGAGTATGCCTTCCAAATGCAGGCTTCATGTACATTCGCAAGCGATCGCAAAGAAGATCAGCATATCGTGCGGGTGTTGCAACTGAGAGGACCTTGGTGGCGCGGGAACCAGTGTAGCAGAGGTTGTTTGTCTGATATTTTGTTAACCATGTGCTTCAATTTTCTACTTAGTCTGAATTTCGAGAGAGGACCTACGATTTTCTGTAGTCGGGACATAAACTCGGCGGAAAATACGTTTTTCTCGTGCTCCTTCTCGATGTCGGAGTAGATAAGTGTGTACAAAGCACTCCTAGCCGTGCCTATCGGACTGTGGTGGCTTTGAAGATAGAAAGCAAAGGTCGTGGGGCTAACCACCCTCTGATCTATGACAGTCCCAGACTTGAGGTTTTCGTCCTGGGGCTTCCCTATTTTGCCTGGATCTTTTATATCCTTTTGGGGATAGAAGCGTGCATGATGTCGCTTGGTGACAACAACAACAACTTCCTTCGGCGCCGGAACAGTCACACCTGCAGCTATTCTCCTCGCATTCTTCATTTCCTGAACTGCCTCATTAAACCCTCAACGAATCTGAGGACGTTCCATGTTAAGAACCATTCCGTACTGGCTCTCGCTTACGCCATCCCGATAGAAGAATATTGCCTTGGGGAAGTTGTGCTCACGACGGTTTGCTTTGGCGTGCTCGAACCAGGCAATGACCCGTTCTTTAATCATGGAAGAGAGATCTTCGATGAACTGTACCCCACTTTTAGTCTTATTGCACATAATAGCAGGATCACATAATACCTCGGTCTTGCTGGGTTGCAATCTAGCCGATGCCAAATAGTGACAGCAGTGCTCATCTCTAGTAGCCACTATGCCCGCCATGGATGGGCAATTCTCAGACCCTTTTAAAGGATGAGTAACGTCTGCCCCAACGTACATCGTGCCTTGAGGAGCTCCACAATAATCATCTTTCAGGCGATGGTTGAATCCTTTCAGTTTACAATTGAATTTCATGCTGTTCGAAAATCAGTATAAGATGGCACAAAAGGATGCTTCCCTTTCCGAAGCCACAACACTCCACCAGGTTATTGGGGAAAAATCAGAGAAAATACTGCTCTGTTCTCCACAGCCCAAAAAATCAATAACCGAGTTTAGTTGGGCTTCGAGAAAGATTCCACACTAATACTTGGCTACGTACCTAATGTTGGCCATCTCGCCCATATTAAGCCCATCTTTTGCCGGTCTGTTGCCTCTTGCAGGTACAGGGTCAAATTTCGAAACACCAACACACACAGTTGGAATTCCAATGTGACAATCGGCCCATCGCTTAATGACTGCGTAGTGAGTCTTGTCGCCAAGCATCACATAAATCACCGGAAGGATGTTTGGTTCAGAGGTCGACCATTTGCCACAAATCTTGCCGAGTTCACTAATGTGAAATTTTCGAGAACCTGAACCAAAATCGATACATTTTTGGTCAATCTTTCTTGATGTTCCAGCACCCTCCTTCATAATGCCATACTGGACAAGTGAGTCGCACAATTTCTTTATGCCTGACTCAGACGAAGACTGTTTAGTCTGAGTCTGTTTCGGCTGTTGGATCTGCTTTTGGGTATGAAGAACTCGCAAGCCTGTATACTTTCTAAATGACGGAGGCCCCACCTGGTAAAAGATCTTCTTGTCGAGGCTCCACTGTGCATTAACCAGTTTCTCCAGTTTGCCACTTTTGCCAGACAGGAAAAGTTCTGGGCAAAGCGGCCGATGGGCTTTGAGTGATATGAAGGATGGATCTGCAGAAATCTGAAAGCCCTATTGCAAAACAAAAGTTAGTGATAATGGCATCGACTAGTATGCGGACAACTTACTCCCCAAAACTTTGTTTCAGGGCCCCCAAGTCCTAACCAATCAAGCGCACAGTTTCTGATCAAGTTTTTGTTTTCTTGTGGACGCCTGGTGGCAGCCGTGACCATATCCTTGGTGAATCTTGATTCCAGAGGTGATCTAACTACTTGCCAGCCGACTATCTTTAAGTGTGCAGCTGGGTACCAGCTAGGGTTGTCTTTGCTACCCAAGTTGATACAAGCGTCGTGCTTATCGAAGTTGTTGTTGTACTCTTTGATTATGTTAGCAGCAGCAAGGGCTTTGAGGCGTCAAGCAGCCACTTACTCTGACACATATAATTGTAGACTGTAACTTGTTTGCCTTTGTAGTCAAACTTTACGTCCTCGAGGTACTTTTCGCTCAGTTCCCATATTGTACGTTGAACACGGTGCTCTTCACCATGAAATGTAACTTTGACGCCTCTTAGGTGTCGATTGAACTCCTCAACGGTTTTGTCCCAATCCCAATTCCCTTGCGTGTCTTTCCAGAATGCTAGCATCCAGGTGATCAACCAAGTGGGAGTGTAGAACGCAGATGTGGTTGTGTTAACGTTAAGCAGAACACAATTCTGACCTGGCCGCATTGATGTAAAGAATCCAGTTCGGATTCTATATACATCAGGATCGGTTGCCACCTCTCTGACATTTCCACGCTCGTGAGTCAACACTGACTTTGGATAAAACTTGTTTCGAGATTTCCCTTCTTCTTTGCAAGATACGTCAGACCTCAGCGCGGGAAGCTTGCCAAAGCCGTCGTGAATTCTCTTCCAAGAGATGGCGTTGAGAATTTCGATGTGGTTATTTAACTCTTCGATACTTAACCGCTTCTTAACATCATCCATACAATGCTCGTGGACTGCTTTCAGATCTACAATGCCATCAAACACGAGGGTCGCGCCTGTCTGAACCTGTTCACCGCGAGGGTTCATTCGATGAAAGATGAAATCCCTAGTTTCTCCTGTCTTCATCCCTTCCCAATCTTTGTAAAGAGGTTGGGTTGAAACAATGAACGACCGGTAATCGGACGCCCAACAACCAGCACCATTGGGAGGAGACTTGCGAAGAAGCCTTCTGATCAGGTCTTCTTTTAGCTCAGGCTTTTCCGGTGGAGTTTTAGAGCGTCCCAAAGGCTCCATCTGGATAAGATACTTGTGAACGTTAGCTTTGGCATTTAGGAATTTGATGGCAAAAAAGTTGCCAAGAATTACGTCTCCTGTCGGCGGTAGACCTTTCCCACGAGGAAAATTCTCTTGCTCTTCAAGCCACACCTTCCGTTGCGCATCGCGAATCGTTCTGGCTTCCTCTCTCTCCTTCTCTCTCGCCTCGCTTGCTGCGTCCTTGCTGGAGTCCTCTGGGATTTGCAAATTACGAACAGCTGAACTCAGCTCAGCAACACTACCAGCGGGGCCTTTGCGTTTATCTGACATCTTGCTTGATGCTGCGAGAACAGTCGATACTGAGGTGCTAATGGGCGGTGGTATTTCGCATATTCTTATAGGGAAAATGATGATTGCTTGGGTTCAAAAACTGGGGTTTGGACTTGGCTTGTACCTCATCGTGTGAAACGGGAAGATAGAGCATTATGCATGCTAAGTGTAATGATTCCTATAGGCAATCATATATGGTAGCAAACGAATTTTGGCAACAAGCTGCTAACACACTCATGGTAGCAGGTCACATAGTAAGAGATTATACGAACGGACTGGTTTCCTTAACCAGCTGACAAGATATATTCTCACAGACAAAATTTCCCGTGTCTATTTACGGCTGCGATACAGGGCACTTGGGTGGCACTTGACCTGGGATTAACACGTTTCCATTAAAATAGGTATTTAAGACGAGCTGCAGATGGGAGATGATCCGATCCTATGAAGCAAGAATTATCAGAATTGTAAAATGGTTCGGGCACAAGAGGCATCAAACCATGCCCTATTCTACTCCACCCTTCCCTGCTGAACGTAATCATTCCAGACTTTCATAATCTCTTCTGGAATGTCGATGAGCGATTTTCCATCCTGGATAATGACCTTTTTGTCGCCAGAGATAGTATCCCTGTCGACAAACTTAACATGTTGCAAGGCTTCACTGAGCAGGAATCTTCGCTCATCGGCTAGGACAACGTCACGGTAGTACTTGTCTCTCCCAGGAGTTGTTACATCCTTCTCTTCAATGCCTTTCGTTGATTCAGCAGCTCCATCCCATTCAGACAAATCAATCGAGGCATCTGTGCTGGAAAGAGGTTTGTGAATCTAGTGACCGTCAACCCTCATGCTCTGAGGTTAAGTGGGGCTGTACCGCCATACCTGAGCGTAGTATGTATATCCAGCGGAGAGAAACATTGGAACAACTAACGGAGCATGGTGTTTATACCAATAGTCGGAGAATTGCTCTGTTGTCATTTCCTTGTGGCGTTTTAGTAAAGCTTGGCCTTGGCGAGCCATGACTGGTTATGGCTGGTAAAGCTAGAATTTAAATGCCAGGTTTGTGATGTGTAGTTTGTAATACTTTCCTCCTAAAGAAGTTGTGAAGTAATATTAGGTTCTCGATTATTCTCCTGCTCCTTGTGAGAAACTCAAGGCAGCTGTGGCCACTAGACGGCTGCTGACGCTGACAAACCAACGCTGCACCAGCTGACTGCAGCAACACTAATCCAAGATGGATTAGGCTACGTCTCGACACGTGGAGAAAGTGGCGCCATTACCATGAGTCCAATTGAACGCTCAAATCACTGGTAAACAAACTTGGGAAAACTTTGATTTGGCGACAGGTTCAAAAGTCTTAGAGCCGAAGTTTGTAAATCAAACTCTGGACATCGCCTAGTGTTGCAAAGTGGCCATTCCTTCTGACCAAAACTGACAATTGAAAGTGTCGTCTGTCGAGGAGACTTCGGAATGAGTATGTAGTTCAGAAGAAGCCGATTCCACAGAAGGATATCGAGGATACTCTCCCGATGTTAACAAGGGTATCAATGTTGCGGGAATGCCTTTGTAATGAGTTTTGCGTTCCCACGCAGTCATACTTTGATGGCGGCCGACAAAGTCTGCAAGGACAGCTGCTTGCCGGATACCGAATTCATCAGCCACTGATCGAAGCCGATTGATTACCCAAAGGCGAATGGCATCTGTACTTAAATCCATAGAACCCACAAGGTATAGAGGCCAAAGTACAAAGTAGCTTCGAGCGCCGTTCATTTTGGGAGCGTTGTTTGGATCATCCTCAAAGTACAGAGATCGCTCGGACCAGTTTTCCACAATAGTAGAACCAGTATGCTGCGGTATGCTTGCAAGAATCTCAGTGCGCATTTGTATCAAAGCGGTTGTCGAGCTCCTGTGTAAATTCTTGCGCTCCTGATTTCCAAATGGCTGAGGGTCTAGAGTCAAAGTAGTATTGAGTTGGTAGTGAATAATCTCATGCAAAAGAATCCTACACGTTCGCATCGCGTTCCAAATCTGTGCAACCCAGCAATTCTGGTAGGCGTGATAGTTGCTATTCCAAACCACATCTGGCGATGCGTCGGTATAAACAGTTGTATATTGCCAGGTATTTGGGAGATCCGAAAATATTTCCACGAACTTACGATCAAGTTCCAAAGCTCTAGTTATGATATTTCTTGGGCCCTGAATACGTTCATCTCGCACAGCAGCTCGGAAATTCGTACAGTCCATGATGACAGAGGAGAGTCTCCAGCCTGGATTTTCGGTCTCAACATATTGCTCTGCTACTGCTCTCAACTCCGTCATATAGTCTGGCATAGGCACAGTCCTCTGCACGCAGCTAATCATTAAGTTTGATTGCACTTGCAGAAACATACGTCGACCAGCATGAGTTTTGAATTGGTCTACACCACGAAGCTTAACAAGGGCGGCTGAACCATTGACGTGCTCCGTCCAGGCCTGAAAAGAGTGTTGAGTTGAACCTGTCACGGTTTCAAAAATACTCAATATCATGACAGAGAATAAGGTACTGTCTTTACAGACTTCAGTGGGTGATTGCAATGCAGCGTTTGTGAGCCGAAGAGCGATTACGTAGTCTTTCAAGGCTTTCTTCATCAGGTCTGGAGATCGTATGGAGTTCGAAAATCCAGCAAGGCCAACAGCGTTGATACTAGCGACGAGGTAACTTTCCATGTTGGCTGGGTCGCACAAGGTGTCGACAGAATCAGTATTGTAGAAATGCGATGTTCCCATGGAACGTATTTCGTAGTTTGCGCTGAAGAAAGCTCCTGCACGTTCTTCTAAAGTTGGAGCGAGGTTGAAAGACGGAAAAAAGCTTGCGGTTTCTGGGAGGGTAGGATACAGGTGCGTACTTGGAGTGACTGTGCGGATATCTGGCCGTACGAAATCGACCGTTGAGAGGACAAAGTCTCCGTCTGAGGTTGTCGCGGTTGAAAAGGACGCCGGGGTAACGCCTTCTCTTGCCTTGGCAGCAGCTTTGGACTTTACTTTCCCAATGACAGAGGTGCTCTCATTGCGGAACATGAGATCTAGTTGATCTCGATAGCCGGGACAATCCCGTTTGGCCCTGATGCACTGGCTGCATGATGGCACAGCCTTGTCACACTGAAAGTCGTCAGCCTTATCCTATATTTCCAGAAGAGGCAACCTTGGAGTACTAGCAACAGATATGAAGCTACGTGCTTATGAACCTACTCTTGTTTTCTTCTGCCTACAGGCTTGGCAGCTTTTAGAAGGCTTTCCACAATACACCATCTTCTCGAAATTGGAACAAGCAACTCATATATGAACCTTTGATGGCGCACCGAAAAAAGGGAAACCAAGACTTGTTCGGTTGTAGGCCACAATAGTATCAGAATGGTGGAGTCACTGGAGTGAAGGATGCCAGGCGTGATGGGGCCAAACCAAGGGGGAAAGGGAGGTTTATTTACAAGGCGGGCAGCGACAGTACTAGTTGCCACTGGCTTCGTTCAGAAAGAGGCGTGCCAGCTTCAGCCATGCGAGGCTGCGCTCGCATCGTGATGTCTGTAAAGTGGAAATCTCATTAGATGATGTTCGGATGTTTGGAACCATTGTCAGCTGCGCTATTCCACTTCGAGCATGCAGAGAGTAGCGCTGACGCTAAGATTAGGCGAGCATGTGACTGTCTCCCTTTTCTGTTGCGTTACAAGTAACACTGATGATTGAAAGAAGAGATCTAAGAGTTTTACTGGATTAGTAATCGTAGTAGTAAAATATAAATGTGTTGGGATTCAGGAAGACTGCCATGGATCACGTGTTGTCAAACCTGCTCACTTAACTACTACACAGTTATCCCCCTTTACAGCCCAGCCGGTGAAATTTGTACATAAATCAATTCCCCCACTTCCCTCCAAACTTCTTCGAAACCACCAACCTCGCCCCTTGAACCTCCTCAGCTTATGGTTAGCCCTAAGCTGACATAACAAAAAAGACGACTAAGCTGATAATCGAATACGCGATCAATAAGCTCGCTGGGCCACCTCTAGCAAGGTCATGTCCTCCAGTAGGTACCTAGTCAAATGCTGGAGATTTAGGCTTTCCGGGTCAGGATTAAACTCTTACATCTTGATACAGTAGCAGTAAAAAGTGAAAAGTGGAAAGCGAAAACCGAAGTCCTGGTCGCTTAGCGACTCCACGACTCTAATTCCCCTAGAAGGTGATATTCGTCAATCACAGTGGTCCTAAGGAGTTGTACCATTAATCTAGCGTTGAAAATCTAGCATGAACATGTTATTCTAGATCTGTACGGCTTCAGAGACTCTCAAGATTAGAGATGCAAGTATATTATTTGTACACTTGTACAGAAAGTCGATGGCTGGAAGAAGAACCCCGTTAGAGGGGCGACGAATAAGTTCACTCTACTCGAGATATCTAGAATGTCATTTGGTTAGCGCTATAAAACAACAAAAGCCGCTAGAAATAAGTACACAACGACACTTCGAAGCTATTTTCCAGATCCTCTTCCATCGTATTGACCAAGCTCCTGAACACCTTAGAACACTTGTTTTTATTCACGAATGGCACCTTACAGCACTAACTTGGGTGATCGGTCTATCGGTATCCCGGGGCTGCAAACTGAAAATTACGGACTCATCTTCGAAATCAACTCATACGATATCGAGCGCTCCCGAAAACTTGTCCTAGTCGCTTACAAAGAGAGCGACAGAACTCCAGCCATTGGGAATCAAAATCGCTGGGCCAACAGATGAACGAAACGAGCACCACATCTATATATCTTAGACATCTTGCACCCAAGCTGGAAAGATCATTTTGAGAAACATGGGATTGCGGTTTCCCGCTATCAGTTAGGGGTTAGAATATCATTCAGCTTCTATAACGACTACAATGATGTAAAAACTCTCTGGAAAATGGGGTCAGAGAGGGAATCGCAGCGGGGTTTCAGCTAAGATAGTTTAGTGCAGATTAAAATTAAATTTGAATGACATTTATTACCTTGATTTTAGAGCATCGCCCAGTTTTGGTCGGCTAACTAGATCTTGTGAATGGCTTATGGCCGGAAGTCGCCTATAAACGATGGTTGACTGGTTAAGTTGTAACTAAAGTCATTATTTAAAGGGTCAGCATTTTCCAGCAAGGGGAACCCAGGAAGACCCCAGAAGCTGCTAGTAATAGCGTCATAAACTGAAGACGCGTGAGGTGTATTTGATATACTGTTGTCGCCGACATCGCTTTCGAGAAATGTATGTAGAATCTCTGGTCATTTGATTAATTGACTGTAAAAGGGAGTCTCCAGAGAATACCTCTGTTCGAAACGGGAGGCCTTCTGGACAATGTTAGTAAACAGTCAAATAAAATTTGAGATAGAAATTACGGTAGGCTCTTTCCAAGCTTGCTCCTGTAAGAGCAGCCAGCTTCTAGGTAGCCGACATCTCTTGTAGAGACTGTATCAGAAAAAAGAGCCTTCCATCTGTAGTATCATCTGTAACTCTGAAATCTTGCCCCAAGTCCAAGATGACGTGCGTCGATAATATTTCAGCGTAGACAAAAGATAATAGTGCATAATTTAAACCATGCTGAACCCGAAATGCCTTAAGGACAAAAACGATGCTATCAGCGGCAGAAATGCAGATCTCTTTAGAAGCAGGTTCGCTTCTGATGAAGCTCTTATTGAGACTAATCTGTGCGTTGTAAAACAATGCACTAAGATTCTCGTAAGTACCTATTGTCAGAATGACTGTATAAATGCTTACTGTGGACATGTTATGTGTAGTTGCAACACTTCAGGAGTAGTTGCATAACGATGCCAGCCTAGGTCTTCCGATAGATAAGTCTCCCATCAGATCAACTTCAGATTCAGCTCATCACGAACCAAAAGGGCTTTGTCGTCTAGCCTTTCCTGTGCAGCTCCCGATAGAGCAAATACTTGTGATAAGATGTCTTGGATTATTGTGCTCAGTTGAATCAAATTTCGGAAAGCCGTTGCTAAATTTGGTGTGGAATTTGGATCGTCTGTTAGGATATACTGTCTCGTCATCATGTTCATCGAAAGGTCGCTGATTATATATGAGTTTTGCATTATTAAAAGGAAATCGGACAATAATATGCGAGAGGCTGCATTGCATCAACGGAGCCAAAGTGTTCATGTAGCACAAAGGGTCTTCCAAGGTAGAGGTTGATTAACCTTTTAAGGATGTTAGTACAGTACCGTCCCTCGTCCTGTAGGGACAGGCTAGCCACCATACTTATCTGAAGTGTAGCATCCCCAATATATACACCTGCTGATTCAAGGTCCTGCGGCGTTGTCAGTGATCCATTCCTTGGAGTCCAGTATTTTGAGTCTTACTGAAATCCGAGATCTTATCCCATTCAAAATGCCATTCCTGGAAGTAAAACGTTGTAAGTTTACGAGAATCCTGAATCCATAGGCCACACTTGACTTATCTAATAAGCTCCAACCTTTTGAGTAATTTCCTTGGCCGACATTGT
Source organism: Pezicula radicicola (assembly GCA_003008705.1). NCBI lineage: Eukaryota > Fungi > Ascomycota > Leotiomycetes > Helotiales > Dermateaceae > Pezicula > Pezicula radicicola. Next base: position 480,606 of record PDUO01000034.1, read on the forward strand.
TTAACACGACACAAAGAAGTGCTTGAACAAAAGTAACATGGGGTTGCTCTAATCCGTATCCAAAAAGCATCTGCTGCGACTGCAAAGCCAAGTCCTCGCCTCTCCTTTTGATATCCAGATCTAGAGACGTTGTCGTACCTAAGGCACACATTGTGTAGAGAAGTGGCGGAAACCAGTACTTGCCATTATAGGCGTACTGGAGGTGGTCAAGGAGAAACGCTTCGCGGTATACAAACATGAACTGGGAGTATTGCCGTTTGAAAAACAGTGAAAGTGTACGAAGATACAGCGCATAATTATTCTAAATTCCAGACTAATGACTAGTGTGAAAAGAGAGGACTTCATAGGATTTGTATGTGTAGAATTGCCAGAACTGGTTAGTTTATGTCCATTCCAGAAAGGTAACTAAGTTGGAATTTAGAATAATTATGCGCTGTACCTTCGTATTCTCGACCAATTTTTCTTCTAGTAGAAGGCTATTCTCGAGCCGCAACTCTGATAGAGAAGCCTCCTCATGTTCAAGGCTTGACCCGGGAAAGTCTTCCTGGTAGATGCTGGTAGGACTATGGTAGAGTAAGGATCCTAAAGTTGCTTTTAACAGCACGCTATAAGAAGGTTAAAATGAGCCTACCATAAGGCCCGAGATATATGGCTGGAATAGATGTTGTCTACGTCTGCGTGGCATGCTTCGGCAGATGATTCTGGAATGACAGGGGAGGGGGAAGCTAAGTACGTAAGTATTCTTTGACAGCACCAGCAGAAGCTTCGTGCAATGCAAAAGCCTATCCTTACGCAACATTGACGAATCGGCGTGCTTCCAGTTCCTCAAATCATCTGGATAGATGCTAATAAGATGCCGGCACTGGGAGCCCACGTCCGCGATATTATTATTATTCATCGATAATATCATTAATGGTGATCATTATCAAAGTCTTCACTACTGTACTGTTTTAGCTTCTGCTCGTAATCGCAACATAATTAAAAGTTGCATTAGCTTCCTATACAGTAATTAAGACTTGTAGCAAGTAATTAGCTTCCTTAGTGGTAAAAGGCATCCTTGTACCCTAAAAGAAATATCTTCATTCCCATGAAGATAGTAGTAGATACTTTATGGAAAATCTAACTATAGGTAGGTAAAGAGAATCGTAGGACTAAAAGGTAATTTTTCTGTTGCGGGCCAGTTGCCGTCAGTAATCGGGCGTTTCGGGGTAGGGGCGTATGCCACTGAGGAATGGCAACCCATGGACACTACCCAAAGTTCCCTCCTGAGGAATCCTGCAGAAAGACAACAGCGTTTTTTTGTTTTGTTTTTTTTGCTTTCCATCCGCTCTACAAACACGAACCATACTGGAAGTTCTGACTACAGAAATAGCTCGGGGATCATATTGCGATCTCCCCGCGAAGCTAAGGAAGCATCTACTTGACGTTGACGTTGAACGCTGACGCGACTAAGTTTCAGCTTGCATCTCTTCTTATCCTTATCTGAGGAACGGTACGGTACCAGTCCAGAGATTTGTCAATGTTCTTTTCCGTTACGGCAGTTGTGTCGCAATAGTGCTGGCCATTATGTTATTTTCTCTCGGTGCGTGATTTTCATGTGCTACTGTGCTCTGTATCTTGCTGAGAGGCTGATAAGCTGTATGGATCTTGACGGAAGTGATTTGGACGGAGGTTACACTAGGCATTAGTGACGAATACTATTGCAGTACTATAGTAGTGCTAGGGAAGTTTGTGGGGCCTGCCAACTTATGAATTAGCTTGTGACAGGTTGAGATGCTGGAAAGAAGCCGCATTAAGCTAAGGTAGGAAGGCCAGGCATGTGGAAAAGCTACGGTACAGTAGGTACAGTAGCAACAGACTTTTCTTGAAGAACTACTGTGCCTTCCACGGAGGTACCTAGAAAACCATCCGAGAATAAGGTACCTGGGAAGTAATGTGTGCACGGTTGGTGTACTTCTCACGTGTCATCATCAGATTCCCTCGTCAGCCACTATCTGTCGATGAACTGCTTTAGGTACTGTAGGTACAGGGCCAGTCGAAGTTCGGCGGCTGCTTAATTTTTACCTTGTGCTCATGGAAGCACCGTTACGTATGTAAGCTGATCACATGATAAAGCCTTCACATGCCGCTGCAAGGTTCTGATCGGCTCCCCAACATTCCGATTTCTTATCTCGACCTTTTTTTGCCTCACCCCTCTACCTCCCCTCACCACCAGTCATTCGCTCCACTACTTAAGGATATGTCGATTCGTACTACACTTTGAATCTTGACTTCAAGAGCAGCTGCCACTGATTGTTGGGTTTTGGAGGTCATGTTTATCATCATCATCCTCTGATCCATAGGTAGTCAGTTATATTTCCGTCTGGACTGCTCTGAGAGCTATTTACTTTCCACAGCCCATTCTTTCTCCCTGGCGGTTAGCTCCCAACCTTGCATCCTCGAATCTCTAACTCAGGACGAATTGCATTCTCATGCCACCTACCATCACCCAACTGATACTCGACGGAAACTCAATTATGGCGTCGACACTTCGCCCTCGTAGTTCAAACCTTCCTCCGCGTCCTTTATCAGCCGACTTCGTCCACCATTCGAAAGATGCCTCGATGATCTTCTCTCTGCTCCCATCGGCCGTGAAATCAAGGCTTCCTCGAATGCCTTCTCTTCGTCGGTCTGTTAGTAAGTACGGATCAACAAGGCGTAAAAGCACAGGCTCGAGGTCCGGGACAACCACACCAGTGTCTGGCTACACATCCGCTATGGTGTTGAGTGAGGGCTCGCGCGCCTTAATGACTACGGGTGGAGATGAGATGGCAGAATACTATATCGAGGGCATGTCGTCCGATGAGGAAACGCAACAACCAACGACTGGTAAAACACAGCGACCTCGACAGATTTCGGAAGCCAAGTCTGGCATTGTCTGGAAATATGCAAATCAAGGTATGCGACTAGATCTCGAAGTACGAAGATACAGGTGCTAATAATTTTAGGTCTCAATCTTCTGAGCATTGCCGTTGATGAGTCGTCGACAATAACCCAAGATCCTCAGACCGGCAATGCGCCCTTTGCTCGCCAGTTATATATTCACGCTCTGACATATCTTCTCCGCGCTCTTCCAGCCGACCTGACAACAGAAGAGCAAATGAGCGTTCGGAGCGCTTTGCCTGTAGGCGTTGTTGAGCCATTGCAAATTGGATTAAATGCCGGATCTGGCCAGATTCAAGGCTCTGCTCCCGTATCCCACGCAGAGCCTTCTCTTCTGCACCGTACGCTTGCGTCAACTATCATTCAATTTTTCCTTTTTGTTCAATTTTTATTACCATACCTTCGTTACTTACTGAGTTCGGCATATCAATACGATCGGGAGCATAAGATTTCCGAGAAAATATTCAGCCAAAGCATCGAGACTGTGGACAGTCTTGGAAAAGGTGGAGTTAGTCTGACAGCAGCAATTTATAACATGGGCGATGGCAAGGTCGGCCAGGTTATCACTGATACTGCATCATGGCTTGTCGAAGGTGTCACGGGAGGGATTCATGATGGTGTAGGTGAAGGCTTGGTTATTATGGGTGCTAGAAGACCTACGCATGACGGCACCATTGAACGAAGATGAATATACTTGTAGGGCATGGATTTGGTCCTTGACGATAGATACTGGTCTGATTTTTGAGATACCCAGGATACAATGCGGAGTTCGGAAGGTTAGGGCTAAATTTGGATACATACCTACATTACACATAGATCTTTGGTCATTCATTTGCGACTAGAGGTTGGGTTGTTGCATGGGTTTTCTATTTTGTCATTAGAATACAATCTTCAAATTATGCTGTGTGCCACAATTGATACTTTTACCTAGTGTCTCATAAGAAATTGATCTCTACATATACACCTCTCCCCCTAGTATCCCCTAGCTTTATACATTAAATTAACTAGTATGTGCTTCTACTGATTTATACCATGTACGGAGGCACTGTAACACTGATGGGTAGGCAGCCAGGACAAGATACTGGCGTCGGACAAAAATCAATTTCGTAATTATAATCCGTTCCTACAACATTTGCGCCAACCAAACCAGAGGTCATCGCTGTGTAAAACTAGCTATAAAGGTGGAAATGGACAGTTGTAGTTCTGAGGTACAGTATAGTACAGGACAGGAGAGGACAGGACAGAAGACGGTAAAAGGGGGCAAAAAAAGCAAAAGTAGCCTAGCGCACACGCCCTAGCGTCGATGCTCGAAAAAAGTCCCAGAGTCGCGTTGGAAATTCTCCAGTGATAACCATTAATCACCCAGCACCCCTTACAACACCCACCTTCTTTGTACCACTTCTGTATTTGCCGAATCTTCTATCATACCTATTCTAATCCAAAATCCAACTTTTCGGTTCTACTTGGGTGTACGGATCGACCATGTTCAACGCCTGTAGACGAGGAGGCCCAGCCTCCATCACCAGAGTTCTGCGCGCAGCATCTTCCAGTCATTATGTACCAACACTCAGAGCATCAATAGCGCCTCTTGCGCTAAGAAATGCTACCGCTCCAGCAATTGGATCAAGATTCTTGCATCTGTCATCGAGGCTAAACCAATGGTCGATGGGGGCTGCTGAAGGTTACGATGAGTCTGTATATCAAGAGGAAGAGGTCCAGAGCTCGATAGGGAAGAAAACCGGACCACTGATTACCAAGTTCGACGAACTTATCGAGCGAAATCTTGTACATCCGAATGTTGTCGAGACGATTACAAAGGGAATGGGGCATCATAACATGACCGAAGTGCAGAGTGCCACTATCAACCAAGGACTGGAAGGGACCGATATGTAAGTCGAGCATGTAGATGACTAAAAACTCCAAACTAACATCTCGTAGTATTGCACAAGCGCGTACCGGTACCGGAAAGACACTTGGTTTCCTTATCCCAACCATCCAAAACATCCTCAAGAAATCCCCTGAGCTTGCCGTGAGACGACAATATTCCAAAGCACGACCATCGGACATTCGAGCTATCATAATTTCTCCCACGCGAGAATTGGCCGAGCAGATCGCGGTCGAGGCTGATAAGCTATGCAGAAACACAGATTTGCGTGTGCAAGTAGCAGTTGGTGGCAACAACAAGAGGCAAATGCTCCATAAAATGCAACGAGAAGGATGCCATTTACTTGTTGCGACCCCCGGAAGACTAAATGACCTCCTGACGGACCAGTATAGCCGTGTTGCTGCACCAGCGTTGAACACACTTGTATTGGATGAGGCGGATCGTCTCTTGGACTCCGGTTTCGCCCAGGACGTTCAGGATATCATTGAGTTGCTCCCAAAGAGAGAAGTGCAAGATAGGCAGACTCTTTTGTTCTCGGCTACTGTCCCGAGAGAAGTCATGAGTTTGGTCCGCAGAACACTAAAGCCAGACTTTCACTTTGTTCAAACTGTTAAGGCAGGCGATATTGCCACCCATGAGAAGATTCCCCAGAAGGTCGCTGTGGCTGCAGGTTACGAAAACTATATGCCTACTCTCCTGGAACTTTGCAAGCGCGAAATCCACAAAATAGAGCTGGCACAGCAATCTGGCGCTGTCGATGTCAAGCCCTTCAAAGCTATTGTATACTTCAGCTCGACAGCCAACGTTCAGTTGGGTGCCTCTATCTTTGAAAATCTCAAAGACGGACCTGGATCTGGATTTGTTGGAAAGCACCCATTGTGGCCAGCCGAGATCTCCCAGATGCATGGTCAACTCACCCAGGAGAGGAGAACACGAGTCTCGGAGCGCTTCCGCCACGCAAAGTCTGCAATTATGTTCTCCACAGATGTTACAGCTCGTGGAATGGATTTCCCTAATGTCACACACGTCGTTCAAATGGGTCTACCACCAAACCGTGATCAATATGTTCACCGTATAGGAAGAACTGGAAGAGGGGACAACACAGGAGAAGGTTGGATTGTGCTGGCAAAATGCGAAATGAATAACGCACGCCGTCTACTTCGTGGTCTTCCAATCGCCGCAGATACATCTATTGCATCAGCTGCGGTTGACATGACCCAGGAAGCCCAACTACCAGCCACCGTAGCGGCAACTTTACAGCAGGTTGGAGATGCCACGAAAATGGTAGATCGTAGAACTAAGGCAGCAGCTTACATGGGAGCCCTTGGACAGGCATCGCGTGAAGGCAAAGAACAAATTGTTCCGGCTCTGAACCAGTGGACGAGATTTGGCTGGGGATGGGAACAACCACCAGCCGTGGGCCCCAACTTGGCAAATAAGCTTGGCATTACCAGAATACCTGGAATGAACATTGGTTACGCCGAAGAGGAAGACCTACCACCAAGAAGAGATAGTGGCTTTGGCGGCCGAGGAGGCGGACGTGACCGTGGTGGCTTTGGCGGTGAGAGATTTCGAGGCGGCTTTGGCGATAGATCTGGCGGTCGAGAAGGCGAGCGTGGAGCCCGTGGACCAGCTTTCGGCGGCTTTGGCGATAGATCTGGCAGTCGAGAAGGCGAGCGTGGAGCCCGTGGACCAGCTTTCGGCGGCCGAGGACGTAGAGACTATGGAGGACGCAAATCCGGATACGGCGACAGAAATATCGCCAGCTTCTAAAAAGAACCGATGCTACAGTAAGATACGAGGAGTGTATAATATCATGAGGAAGGGCGGTTTTAAGCTCTCATTTGTTCAAATATGGGTGTATAAAAATAGACGGCGCTGGGTATCAAGCAAGCAGTTGGGTTTGTTTATGTCGATAGATCATTGGTGGGCGTTGTTACCTCTGGGTACTACCGTAGGGAAGTACAGACAGTATCGAGCTTTTTGCCATTCCGGAGATATTCTGTAACGGCCTGATTAGATATTTTTCTAATAATGAAGAACCCAACTCTACTTCTAAATTGCAACTGCTTCACCGGTTTGATTTTCTTGCATTTCATTCCTTCCGAATGCAGGCGTGATCATGATTGCATTTGCAGGTTTGATAGCCATTTAAGAGTCACTCAAAGATGTGACCTTTAATAAGGGAGAAAACCTTCATTCACCTAAGATGCAACGATGCTACTTGGTAATCATTGCTCGCTGATCCCATCCAATCCGTTGTTCCTATCCCCATTCCCATGCCATCCCATAACCAGATCACTCATAACAACAAAAGCAATGCTCGCTCAGAAAGGCAGCAAGAACCTATGAACACGCCGGCACAAGTGCCATTATTTACCATGCCCAATTACAACCGACCAAGCAAGACCTCATTAGTGAAGATTTTGACCCCAGCAACGTCATGAAAGCGAATTCCCTCAATCGTATCAATCTTCAGTCCACCAATCCTGCCAATAAGATCGTCCTCGCTCTCCTCCGAGCTAGACCCACTGCCACCTACACCCGAATCCCATGTTATGTTCATTGAAGGGATATCTTCGCCGATATCCATAACTTGGCTCTTAGTCTTGGCTTTCGCGTTGGATGGTTTAGGTTTCGGGTTCTCATCCTTACGAACGAGCCGTTCAAGGCTGTTGTCGAAGGCAAGATACTCGAGCTGCATTGCTGGATTCTGGCTGAAGCAATCTATGGTGAACTTCCGCACTTCGCGAGATACCCACAGGCAAGTATCGTCTTGGCGGAACTGGACAATATGGAATGCTCGCAGACAGGAAAGACCGGAATTATTTTGCAAAAGAGTGTGCTGCAAAATCAATTAGTATCAATATCGACACAGGGGAAACGAAAAAATATCAACACATACTAGAGCTTTGATACCAAAACACACACCGAGCTCCTCCAGCCTTCTAGCTCTCCTACACAAAAGCATCATTGTCTTCTCATTAACATCCCAGGAATGTTCAATCTCGTTCTTAATCTTCAGCACTTTTAAAGTACTAGCATGCTTCTTCAGTGCGAGTCTTCGAATATCATCAATCCTCATAGTGGACTTGGCTGCAAAGCTCTCGGTCCGTGACTTTTGCGCTTTCTCTAGAAGGCACAACTCGGTGACAGAACTAAGCTGAGATACAAGCTGCAAAAAGGGTTTTGTGACATTGTCCGTGTGTATCTTGTTCAGCGAAAGCGGATTGCTCTTATTTTCTCTCGCAAGCATACTCCAGAAGGGGACCTGAGACCCACAATTGAGAAGTGTGATATCTTGTAAAACTTGAAGGTCGAGTGCTTTGGAAAGAACAGATGCCTTGATGGGTATTAGATAGATGGATAGTGTCTCAAGCATCAAACCACGTGTTTGGCGGACATAATCCCTTTGTTTTTGGTCATCCACCACTTTTGCATAGCTTGCTAAGACCTTCTTCTCTCTCTGCTGGCATTCGATTGTGTTGCTATCGTCTTCAGTCTTTCGAACTTGATGCATCTCCCGACATAGATTAAGCAACTCGTCAACTTCTTCCACTGAGAGACGGAAGCCATCGCGATCAATGTGAGGATGTCCATTTATGACACTTGAGCGTATTGTTTGCAGCTGCTGTAGGCCGGTTTCTAATGTCTCGAGGTCGGGGGACTCTGCCCATTGCAGCATTGGCAGGAGTTGTGCTGCGCGTTCCAGAAGGGGGGAATTTGCTATCTGAAGCAGCTGGTTAGATCAAGCAAAGAAAAGGTAGAATACTACTAACTGGTGTATGTTCAGCGGAAGAGGGCTCTTCTTTCCCAGCCACGGGGTTAGCGTCTTCCGCCTCCGTCTGAGTAGGTTCTCCTTCCTCGATCGACAGCTCGTTAGTCTCGGGCTCGTCAACCTTAATATCATCTGGGTCTGAAGTATTAGTAGTGATATCCTGCTTGTCCTTGTTTGATTCATCAAAAAGACTAGGTTGCTCCACATCAGCAGCACCACTCATGACTACGTCCGTTTGTTGGCTCTGTGTCTCTGGCAATGAAGTATCATCCTACGTCAAGAAATTAGTTTCAGTACTCAGAACGATTAAACAGAACTTACCAAGGAGGGTAAACCTGCGACTAAGTCTTCCCCCATTTCACCATCAACGTTCATAGCCGCCAGGGATTGCTCGAAAGCAGACAACTGCGCCTTGAGTTTCTTGGCGTGTTCCTTCTCGATCACCATGCTATTGCTCTTGTATATCTTCGCGATACTCGCCTTGATTTCCGCAAGGATTTTCGCACAACTCTCCTGGTCCTGCAATGCTCCAGAAGCAATGACTGACTCCAGATATTTGTGAGCAGCGGCCTTTAATTCTTTCACAAACTCATCCGAAGCTGCTACAGACCCTTCAGGCAGCACAAGTTTAGTACGGTCGGGCTTCGATGGCGGTACGATACCTGCGAATTACTTAGGCTGTGTTAAAAATCAGATTGGGCAAGCCATCACTCACTAGGATTGTCTGCGAGTCCAAATATTTCCGCCAGAACGTTCTCCTGTTTCTTTCGTTCCTCCTTTGCCCTGTATACCTTGGCAGGGTGGCCTCCATCATCTAGGGGCCCGGGCAGAGAATTGTTGAAGTCTTCCACATCTTCATCAGACTCAGGGTCTTGGGGGATTTCTGGTGGAGGCTTTCTGGATCTACTGGCTAATGTTTCCGAGAAGGAGAGTTGAAGCTTGGACAGCGTATGCGAAGAATTGCGGATACAAGTCTTCAGTTCTAATCCGTAGTCATGGCTATCGATTTCAAGAATTGATAGAGATTTTAAACGCCTGAAACCAGAAAACGTTGGTGGGTCTTGCTGAAGTTTGCTGTCCTGAGATTTTCCAAGTTTGCTGCCTCTCTTTCCCGAATGACCCGCTGAGATACCGTGCGGAAGATTATCAGATGCGGTATTGACTAAGGAAGGTATTGGAGGTGGTGGTTCGTATTGAGTGGATCCAAATTGCATTCGAAGATGGAGCTCTGTCAGACTGGATATCTGATGCAAAGCCTGGAAGACAGGGCGACTCAGCTCTACTCTGATATCCCATCTGTCAACGTAAGAGTTAGCAGCTATTCTGCATTATCTCTCTTTTCCAGCACAAAATTGGAATGGCGACTCAAACTGAGCGAATAACTCAACGGGTTTTATGACCATAAGCATCGCAAGGGGCCTAAGCAGCTAAAAAGACGAATCGCAGGCAAGTACTAGATCCCCAAAACATCAACACCAAGGCAAGGAAAGACATACCTGAACTTCTCCAGAGATTTGGCCTTCCGGAGTGTCATCAATAGCAGCGTATTCAAGAACTTCCCACAGCTCAAAGCATACAAATAAGGGCGATAAGCACGCTCAGCCTTCTCTCCACCACTCAAAGTATAGAGAGCTATCTCTCGCAAGTATTGCGCATAGTTATATTCGCTTGTGACAAAAGTATCAAGCCCACCAGCTAAGCCGTCGATGGTTGAGTCATTTGACGGGTCATCTTCATCAGGGAAGACGATGTGGAAGTTTTGGTAGAGCTGTTCAGCGGCCACATCTCTGAAACTCTTGGATACGAGCGAGAGCGATATCAAGTCGGCGGTGGTAGTCTATCGAATGGCCAGATTAGTTTGCGTAGCTCGAGGGGATCTCCGGAGTAAGACTGCACGAAGAAATGAAAGGGGCACCTACATGCTTAAACACTTTCTTCAATAATTCCTGAGGCAATGCGCTTATATTAAGTACTGTCTCCTCATCTTGCGACGCACCACTGGGCTGCATGTTCCTGTCTGCAGGTCCGTCTATGACATGCATCATCTTCCTCAGTGACTTCTCAAGCCGCGCAGACGTCGAACCATCCACACTACGGACAACCTCTCGAAATGTTGCTTTTAATCTGGACCGGGCATCTGACCGAGGTGATGGCCTCAGTTTTCGAGTTGGTCTTCTGGATTCTGGGAAGACAGCCTTTGGTTTTGCGCTACGTTTCACGAGGTGTATCTTTGTACGGGGTGCTGGGTAATGGGGTGCGAACAATGTATTGGTGCCACCGGAGAGGAGGAAGGAAGTAGTAGTCAAGTGATGTACCAAGTTAGCAAAGGGTGAGGTGTGGTGTTGGTGTTGGTGTTGGTGTTGGGCCATCAGAAAGAAGAAGAAGAAGGCTGGCGAGTCGCCAAACCTCACAGGACGGGTTAATTGCGGCGCCGTCCAGTGGCTCGACTAGGATCTTGCAGATCGTGGGGGCTTGGAGACTCAAGCGAGGGTGAGCCTGTCAGGTCTGGGTCTGGTATTACCGATGCTACGAAGTACGAAGAAATAAGTAAAAGTGTTGGTGTTTGGTAAATGTATTGTTTGTGTTGTGCTGTGTTGTGTTGTGTGTCGTGTTGTTTTGTAGTTTGAAAGGGCAGATATCTGCTTCCGACCTTCATATCTACTGCTCTGCTCTGTGAAGATCAATTCACTCTTTCCTGGAATGATTCTTCAGAGTGACCTGTGGATGTGGATGTGAACGCCAGGCCAACACCGAGATCGAAAGTGTAAGGCTGCTAAGCGAAACCAACAGGGCCACGCTTCTCTCTGCTATGCGCTGCGAACCTGTGGTATTCGGTCTGATTATAAGTCGCCTCATCTTTCACTCATCGTCCTTAAGACGACTATTTATTATATTCCAATACAACAATTATCGATCATACTGGACTATACCTCCTGGACGACACCTCCACCTCTGTCTTTGCCTTGATTCGTTGGCCTTTCCCTTCCTGAACCCCTTCCGGGGTAGCTTGAGCACTGTTCACAGCCAAGTCCCTCCGTTTCCGTTCTCCACACGCCAAGACCAAGACCAGAATTGGACTGACTTCCACATTAACTCTCAATTATTGCCATCAAACCAAACGCTATCTAAAGTAAAGACTAATCTGGAAATCCCCGCACGGCCATTAACAATATATTTATTCATCCATCTCATCAGCCCAGAGTCCGTATGTCTCATCTGCTGTCTGCTGTCATATACAACATCGGGTATCCTCCCAATTATATGTTTCTCAAAGGATCCACCCAACCCATCTCTAAAGAAAACGCCAGTGAAAATCAAATCAAATCCCATTTCGCAATGCCTGCAAATCCCATCCCACACCTGCCCTTCTTACTAAGATAATCCCGTCTCGTCATGCCCCTTGCATCGCTGCCATTAACCGTTGTCACTGCAAACACAGAAACACTCTGGCCTCGACATCCCAAGTCTCGAGCAGGAACATCTGCCCACCACCAGAATTCATTGCTCTCAAAGGCGACATGATCCTCCTTTCGGCCATCAAGCCCATTAATGCTGAGAATCATGCAGTAAGGTTTTCCTTGGCCGTTTTGTTCGTGATCCCAGTGTTCGCAAATCTTGGAGAATTGAAACCGTACGACCTCTGAAGAGTTGGTGTTGATTACCTTTGCCGCTGGAGTGAAGGAGGTTATTTGGAGGCCGTGGTCTTCGGCGACGCCATAAATCTGCAGTCCCTCGCTGCCAACTGGGCCAACAAAATACTCTGCCCAAGTCGGACGACGGCCATCACTTCGGAAGAAATATGCATCATCTTGTGGGAAATGCTTCAATCCAAAATCTTCATTTGAGCTCGTGAAGCAAGAGGGGCTGAACTTCTTGTTGTACGTTTGGTTTCCCACATTGCCAGCTCCCCAACAAGCATCGATGAGCTTCCACTCTCCGTTGTCAATACGCACAGCGTTCCACGCGTGACCTGAGGGATTGCAAGGCGGTATGGCCTCTCCTGGCTTCAATGCCGTATAGCCATATCCTTTACCGTGGCCTGTAACCATAACACATTCGAGTCCAGCTTTGAGAGCAACAGCAACATAAACACCAGCATACCCTCCACATACAGCCAGACCAGATGAAATCGTATCCTTGGGGTCTACATGCTTGACTCGATTTCCAAAGAAGGCATCTACATCATAAGCGATGTTGTGATGCAACCAAGTGAAAATAGCCCGAGCCTTGTCTGTCGCAGAAGAAAATGGTCCACAAAGCACATCTGCAAGATAACCAGTAATATCTGCTGTTCGAGGTAGCGATTGGCGTGGGTACTGAGCAGCAACGCTGTCTGGACCAGAAAAGTCCCGGCAGAGAAGACAGCCAGACGGTGTTGCAGCAGATACAGGTATGGCCCGAGTCTTAACGGCTTGAATCTGGGAAAACGTGGGTTTAGAGCTCTTGTTGATAGGCGGAGGAACATCCCTGGCACCATTAGAACTTGGCGGTTGGGGCCTTAAACCAGTTTGCTGTGTGATGAATTTCGTCAAACTTTCCAAGTCTCTCATGAATTGGTACTTCTGCGGCGTCTCGCTTGATCCATCAAAGAATAAAATGGTTGGGTATCCCTGAATATCGGGGAAGCGGTTCTCGAAAGACTTATGTGCATCAACATCCATCTTGGCAATTGACAGCTGATCCTTGGCGAATCCAAAATTTTGGGCAAGCTCAGCATAGATGGGGTCAAGTTCTTTGCAATACCTGCAGTACGGGGCATAGAAATCGACAAGCGCAGGACTTCCCGACATGACATATCTGTCAAAGTTCGCTGGTGTAAGTTCTACTACTTGTGCTGGAGGGGTGTACGTTTGTAACTGATTCTGGACCTGCATTGGACTCTCAATTGGTTTTGGCGTTGCCTTATTGTTAAACCCCATAGATAGTGCTGATCGCGCAACACTAGGTGAAGGGAGCCTTCTGGGAGCTGGAAGTGGTGCTTCTTCCTCGATGTTGTTCCTGCTGGGTCTTGCTGGAAGTACTGGTCGAGGAGCCTCTTCCAAGAGTTTGGTTCTTGGTCTTGATGGCATTCTTGGTGGCAATCCAGGTCGTAACTCCGGGGCAGAAGGTCTTCCGCGTAGTATATTTGGTGTAGACTTGGTCGTAACGAGCGGAACCTTAGCAGCCTTTGATTTCTCCTCTATATCTCGTCGCGATGGTGGTAAGGGAGGTAGTTTAGCATCACCCAGAGCAGGGGGCAATTTTCGTTGCGTATCCGTGGATCCTAAACTGCTTGTTGAAGACCCTCCTTGACTCAATGACATTCCCGATATTGTAGAGCTGTATGACATGGTTGACGCATTCGAACCCCGCCTACCATTAGGTGTAGGCGCTGATAGATTTCGAGGGGGAAGAGCCGGTGAGGGTGCGGAGGCCTTGCGTGATGGGAGAGGAGGAGGGCCATTGCTGCTGCTCCGTGAAGGCAATTTTGGAGGGACTTTGGCGATCTGGTTGTTGAGATTGGGCTGGGGGTCGTCTCTGTCCACTGGAGGGGGTGGGCGTAATTCGAGGCCATTGATGCCAATTGGCTCATTGTTTGCTTTCTTGCTCACAGAGGAGCCATATGTAGAAATTGGAGGATTATTCGTTGTTTTACTTCGGGACTCAATTGACGGACGATTGACAGGAGGGGGCGGGGGTGGAGGTCTCTTGCCAGCTGCCGGTTGAGGGGCTTTATTGAAACCCTGCTGCTGCTTCAATGCTGCAATCCGCGCAGACACCGAGGTGAACTGAGGCTCTTCGACGTCTGCCATGGCGACGAATTGATTTCGCGAATCGTACGTTGGATGTTGGGTTGAGGAGGGAGCCTGGTGGAGATTAGGCAGAAAGATGTTTGCTTCCACAACGCGCGAGAACACTTCAGCTGGTGAAACGAGAGTCAGGGGAGCACAGAAAGTGCAAAAGGAAAATAGTATGCTTTAGGACGACATCATATGTACAAAATGGGGCTTGGAGGGACTCATGGCTGGAGACGTGATTAGACTAGACGTTCGCAAGGCTGTGCGCGCCATATCCAACAACTTTGCTGTGCCGTCGGCGGACGAGAATGATCTATTTAGGCATCACGCCTCAGATCGGCTAGTCCCAGCCAGTTAGTGACTTTCCCAACCTTTCAGCTTGCAGCAAAAAAAAAAAGTGTGCATTTCTATTCGAATATACCTTAGGGGTTTGCAGCATCTTGAAATTCAATAGGGGATTTTCATGGTTGACTAGGTATATTCCATACCCATGTATTTGTGAACTCTGTTCCCGCCATGAAACCTTAACTGCCGAACAAGGATGCATCTAAAGAGTAGCCATGCAAGGTGCAAGGCGGAGCCTATCTCCTTTATATAACATCCACAGTCAGCTGGAACTGGGGATGACTAGACCTAGAGACGAACAAATATGCCCTTATAAACTCGGAGTCAATCGTGCTTCTACTGAGAGCTCCGTTTCATAAACCACGGTCTGAGCAAGCAAACACGCATGTGAACATCTCAATCAGGTACAGTATCTCATTCAACCACCATCTCCTCCTCCAGTTTTCTCACACTCATCTCCCCGTCTGTTCTATCAAAACAAAAACCCCTCCCTATATCAAGCCATTCCTTCCATACTTAGGAAGACAATAAATGGCCGCACATGGTATATAGCATGCAGAAATATCCAAGGACCCAAAATCCAAAAGTGACCACCAAGGGCGTACAAGCCAACCTCCTTCCATAATATCATGATAAATGGGACATTATCATCACAAGGCAAAAATCCCCTCCACCTTCCAAGTTCCTCCCCAGTTGTCCTGGCCCACCAATCCATTCATTACGCATAAGCGCCCATAACCCAAAACTCCAAGTTCTCCCAAGTTGTCCCCGTTTTCATGCCTCGTGAGATGAATATATATATCGATAGATCGCTAAAGCGCTACGACTCGCAGTATAAAAAAAGTTATAAAAAGGAAAAACATAATTAGTACAATATTTCTGCATGTCGTATTCTGCTGAAGGTTTCCTCTTCTGCTTTATTTCAGAAGGCCCCCAACGTCTTGAAGAGAATTCGCCATACTGTGCCGTGCGAGGTCAGGTGAGGGTGGTGATACATGATGTGGGCTTGGTGTTGAGGTCGAGCGGTCTTGATGGATAGTTTGTAGTTCGTAATCTCCACCGCGCGAGAAATTCCGAGTTCGGGGGCCTAGAAGACCTCCAACGTCTTGTAAAAAAGCAGAAGACCCTCTACGTGGTGGTGGAGCAGGAGAAAGATTTCCGTTTCCATTTCCATTCCCGTTTCCGTATACGTAGTCATTCGACCAGGTTCCATGCAGTGAGTGGCCCTGACTCTCGAGATCCGTAGCTATTGATCTGGTGGAACTTAGTCTACGCGACGATTCTTCTTCCAATAAGCCGCCGACGTCAAAGAATGATACTTTTCGTGGAGTGATGATGGACGAAATCTCGTCAGGACTGTGTGCTCGCTCGGGATCCTTATACATGATGTCTGAATCCCCACTAGTATCACTACGCGGAAAACTCCAATCTTGACCCACCCCTGACCTTCGGGCTTTGGAGGGCATTCTTTGATTGCCAGAGGATGCCATTGGAGCTGGTCGAGCCACAACTGGGATATCCTCACGGAGCTCCGCATCTACTCCCATGCCTAGGTCTCGTACTAGATCCTCATCGCTTCCCCAGTGTCTGACCACTGTTCCTCGTCGGCTAGTCGTTCGCTCGATACTATCGCTCATGGAACCAAACTTCCATCTCTGTTTCTTGACACCTCTGTCGCGCACAAATGAGCCCAGAACCAATGCATTGCTAACCGCTGTCGCAAACAAAATTTCTATTGACGCCAAAAGTGATCGATACTGCTGGGAGCCGTGCCTGTCAATGATATTTGGGATCCGGTACAGGGTCGTTCCCGCGGGTATAAGAGAGCCGGCAAACAGAAGAACAAGCTGGACTTTTCGCTTCAATGGCATCTGGGACCGAATAATAATAGGAATCGGAAATAAAACCAGTGACAAATCGGTGATGACGTTAAATACGCCCATCGTCAGAAGCTGCGCATAGCCCTGCCTGCATTTCGCTCCTGGATCGGGCGTCACTTGCCAATAATGTGTAATGGGTTGACACTCGGAAATGTCAGCGATGATGATGGCGATGAAGCTGATTAAAAGCGTATATCTAATAACATTAAGAGTCCTTTCATAAGATCGCCGCCATATCTGAATTGTGAGTCGTTTGAAGAATTCGCTGATGGTTAACTTGAGCATCCAGAGGCTGGGATATACTTGTTAGCTCCGACTCCGCATATCGGGAGACGAGACGAACTCACGTCAAGGCATAAAAAATCCGAGCAACGAGTACCAATCTGCTCCCGATTTCGCGACGATGGATTTGACCATCTGTAAGGCCAGTTGTCACTGTATTGTTAGTTCCAAAGAGCAATACGACATGAACAAAGGCGAGTCGAATAAAGAGCGGTATGAGACAAGCGAAGGCCATCCAATCTTCCTTGAACAACTTCTCGCTCCTAATATATCTTCCGCATACCCGGAACAAGATAATGACACCCGCAAAACACGTACACCACCAGCAGACCAGCAAAGTAGATTTATCATCGCGAAAGCTGCGCAGTTCCGGAGGTGAGGAGTAGAGCGACATAATGAACCGCCACGCCCGTCTACCTCCGTAGAGGGGACGAGCGAGGTGTTGTCGCAAAGACGCTCTCTATATGCGGACCAGATCAAAGTTCGACATGCCAATTGGGACTTCTAGATAACTGATAGAAGGACTTTTTCGGATTTGAAAGTCGCGGCCGGGGCATGACAGTCGTTCTCGAAGAAATTCGGGCGGTCGCACGAGCTTCGATATGACGTCTTGAGGGAAGTTCCTAGGCAATTAATGGCGAGGATGGCTAAGACAGGTTCGTCGCAAGTCCAGATATATACGTGATGTCTGTCAATGGTAGCGTAGAGTAGGAGCTGTTAGTCGCAACGATAGAGACAATGTAGACGGCGTAGGTTGGTAGGTATTGAGAGGTATTGGCGATGATGAGAAAGAGGTTGGCTTTGAGGGGGGGGTTGAGACGGTGTGAAGGGGGTACTCGAGTACAGTACAAGAGTACAAGGCTATTATGCTACCTACGTACGAGACGGGGGGTTGGATGCGCGAGAGGGCTGGAGCTGAGAGTGAGCATGGGTAGCTGTAGCAGGCAGGCAAATAGGTAGGTAGCAGTGGAAAGCAGCAGCTGTAGCAATAATAATATTTGATCCTCAAAGCGCGCTGGGGGTGGACGAGTGGGTGGGAGGAGGGGAGCAGAAGTGATGAGCGACGATGCAGCAACCATGATCCTTCCCAGCAAATTGCCGCGCCTCGACGAGGATAATGAAAGTCTTGGGAACCAGAGTTGTGGCAGAGCCACGGACGCTGTCACTCTCTTGCCTCCGACATGGGGGTCAACAGACTTACTTACTTACTGTGCAGGACTGGACA
Organism: Pezicula radicicola; assembly: GCA_003008705.1. Taxonomy (NCBI): domain Eukaryota; kingdom Fungi; phylum Ascomycota; class Leotiomycetes; order Helotiales; family Dermateaceae; genus Pezicula; species Pezicula radicicola. The sequence continues at coordinate 498,700 of PDUO01000034.1, forward strand.
CTTTCGGCGCACACGACACGAGCAGGGCTCAAGATAAGAGTCACGAAAAAAGGGCAAAGGGCAGTGAGTAAAGCGCCACCAAGACGTTGGATAGGCCCGGTGGGTTATCAATTGTGGACGACAACACCGGGGGCAGGGGAGCACTGAGCAACAGCCTATCTCCAGCGGCACAGCACGAGATAGGAAGGGTGAAGGGTGAAGGGGTTTTTTTTAGTACGGTACCCTGTACCAGCCACTGGAACATGATGAAATTTCTGACGACAGGCTGTGAGTGAGTGAGTGCTAGTGCCTTCTTCGTCCTATCTAATAGCTGCCGAGTGAGTGGTTAGATGGATAGGTGAAGAGTCGGCAGTGCCTTAGTGAGGATAAGTGTCTGTGAGAGTTGCCTAGAGTCGTTTCTTTTGCCACACGAGAAGGTACTACGGCGTATCTAACATACGGCGTACTGTACACTGTAGAGTGGATGTCAGCCGCAGACCTGGACGCTGTGAGCTATGGTCAGGTCCTGTACAACATCATTATTACTGTAGGCTCTGTAGCCATGCCATGCCTTCCTTATGTACGTACGAAATATACGAAAGGCACCGTACAGTACATACTATACTGTACTGCGTTGACCCCGATTGCAGAGATTGCCGGCTGTCCGACGTGGTACCACCGATACTTGCTTGCCAACCTTCTTCCCCTTCCAGTCTCTCCTCGCCTCTCCTCGCCTCCTCCTCTGGTGCTGTGACCGTGAGAGCCTGTGAGTGTCGTCGCCGAGACTGTGCGCAAGAAACTCTGAACTAGATCGAAACAGGGGCTACTTTATCTCTTGCTAGCCTCGGTGTCCTCGAACCTATTATTGTTCTCCTCCTTTGGGGCAAAGTTTCGAGAACACCCGATTATAAGCAATAATAATAATAATTGGTTCATCCACCATGACATTTCCGCCAGTTCCTATCTTCATCGCCTCAACTCTGCGATAAAGATCACGCCGTGGCGTCCAACACTGCGACCGACCCGAGACTCGTGACGGGGATTTGTGTCCTCTCGTACCTTTTTCGTCGGCGGAGAAAGTCGATGTCGAGTTTCCCAATAATAAAGCGACATTGGTTGGACCATGGATCGTTTTCGCCTGAACCGCGGCTCTGGATTCGAGGCCAAGAAAGGTGGGGGACACTTTCAGGGAAATGATGCACAAGCAAAAGCACAGTACAGTACCTCCGTAATCTACTGACTGGTACTTGCAAGGCTGATTTGATTTTAACTTTTTTTTGGGATTTTCCGTCGCTCGTTCCTTTCATGCACTGGTGATGCACACACACACCAAGGCCCTTACAGTACTGTACTGTATGAACCTTATCAAGCTGTCAAAATCGCGCTCAGTAGTACAGTACTGTAGTAGTCTGTGAGTACTGTGGTAGTGGGGGAGTGGGGGACAGCTTTCAACCTGCCTTCCTCTTCTTCTTCTTCTTCAACCTCTTCAAGGATGCTTGCTCGCTGCATCAGGGGTGTATCCCTAACTGGTTTTGACCATGTGAGAGCGCGTCTAAAAGTAGACAAGGAGAGACACAAGGCAATTTACGACTCGGAACAGGAGCGCACACGAGAAAGCTGAGGTCCGCACCAATGACAGACCTTCTTGGCATGTGAATCTCATCCGCTCATCCTCTTATCTCCCTCCTCGGTATCTGGGCATCCTATTGTACTTTAACAGAGTTCGTCAGCAACCTACTTTGTACGAAAGTAATATGATCGTACTGTGCTAACTACGGTGCTTGGCTGGCTCTTACTTCGTACATCTTTGTCGCACGACTCACAAATCGAAAAACAAAAATAGTTTATTATTATTATTATTATTATTCGGAACGTCTTACACTACAGTATCGTCTTGCTAGTTGTGCTCTTGCCGTGACCCTCACACAAACCCCGCAGCTCCATCTTCAGCTCCAGTTCTCGGAACACAACCCGAGGAATCGGAAGGCGACCTGCTGAGCGGCAACCGGCACAACACACATTTCGGCCCTTTTCTGTTTCTCCCTCTTCGTACTCACATCCTCTTCGCCGTGATTATTCGATACTCGGTGTATTTCTACTTTGTGTGGCCAGTACTCTGCCGTCGTTGCCTTGCCATGGCCGTGCTGACAGGTAGTGATGCCATCGCGATGACTTGCATCTCGCAAAGTCAACTTACTGTAACCTTCGGAAAAATGAGCACTGCCGTAAATACCTGTGCGTCTCCCGTACGGTTCGTCTGACATGCTCGATCCGTCAACGTCATCTCACCATATCACCATCTGACCCTTGATATCCAAAATGTGGCACAGATTCCTAGTACGTACTGGCGTACGACATATGTGGATATGTTGCCTTCGAGTTGAAGTTTTGATACGGAGTGCAGTCCGCAAGCATGCCAAGGCCGAGTAGAGGCATCAGAAGAGATATCACTTTTTTCTTTTCGCCTCGTATCTGTCGGCTGCCGAGGTTGAGAATGCTTTCTTACAGCAAGTTGCTTGTATCGAGCAATTTCACTCTGATGCTACCGGCTTCGTCCATTGCCGACTGCCTCATTCCGTCAGTCGGTCTCTCCACGGGCCCGCGGTGTCGATTCAATCATCAGATCAACATTATGTACCACCACAATTTGTATTAGATTACAACGGAAGTGTAGCAGGAACAAAGTATCTCTCTCGCCGAAGTTAGAATCAAGATGAATTACCAATCTAGTGGCCATCTCGAGTAATTCCATTTCAGTCCATCTACCCGCAGGCTCTTTACCGTCCGTAGTTCGTGCAAACGTCACTCTTTCCTAAGATTTTACTGCTTGCTTGCTCGAATTCCCTATCAGTATGTCTCTTAGATTTCCTCAAAGCATGCCACAAGCCCAATGCAAAGTTTATAGCAAAAGCTCTACCCATGCCATCCAGTCCCCAATATTCCTTCACGCCTTCCTAGCGTCTTTAGAGAGCCAGCCAGTAATCAAGTTCACCAAAAGCGTTCAAGAAGTCTTCTCGCTCTGATCCAACTGCATATTATCCGTGGAACGATTTCAAACTTTAGGATTCCCTCTCTAGAAAATACGTTCAACGAGGACAATTCTCGCAAATCTGAACTACTATTGTTTTACTATCGCTTCATAACAATATACCTCATTATCATTCCAAATACAGTCCTATAGAATCATGCATTGCTCACTGATACTGCTCACCAACAAAGATACTCAGCGGTAACGAACAAGCCACTGCATAATGCGGCATATCAACCGCCTCAGCAATTTTCAAATCCCCAGCAACACTAGCCAACATATAAGCCTCCACATCCGACAACCCCTTCTCACCCACAAGCCAATCAATCAAGCCCTTAACAGCTTTCCTAGACGCCTCCCTCAAATCAGCATCAATCCCAAGCGCAGCATACTCCCCCTTATTCTCCACCAAATCCTCCCTCCTCTTAGGACCCGTATAATAATGCGGACTCTTAACCCAACTCTTCCCCTTCTCAACACTAAGTCTAACGGTAGCCTTCATAGGCGTCTCAATAGCCGTTCCACAAACCTCCCCATCTCCCTGCGCAGCATGTCCATCACCACAACTAAAAAGTGCCCCCTCAACCTCAACCGGTAAAAACAATGTACTCCCCTCAACAACATACTTACAATCAATATTCCCACCCGTCTCATACGGAGGAATAGTACTCCATTCTCCCTCTACCCCTCTCGCAACCCCCACAACCCCCAAGAACGGCCGAATCGGAATACGAATCCCTTCTTTAAACATCGTATATCCTTCTTCCGCATGCGTTTTCAGATCCCAGATTTTTAATGCTGGCGCTGCGTAGGAGGTGGAGAGGAGTCCGAAGTTAACGGATGCTGGGAAGATTGCTGTCCAGCCGTGATCTGCTGTTTTTAGATGCAGGATCTCGATTTTTAAAACGTCGCCTGGTTTTGCGTCGTTTATGTAGATTGGTCCTATTGCTGGGTCGCCGAGGGAGAAGTTGAATTTTGGGACCTAGTGTTTTAGGGAGAGGCTTTTTGTTAGTTTTGTGTTTTGGGGTTTGGGTTTAGGTTTGATTGTGGTTTTTGCTTTTTGAGATAACTTGTATAGGTAGATAGTAATCTCTCATCTGTAAGACTAGAAGGTCTAATTTAACAGATCACCTTTTCCCATTTTATATCTTCCTATCTCATTCTTTCATCTACTCATCTCTTCCCCAAAACTAAAACCAGAACACACAAATATTCCCTCTTCCCCAGAAAAGAACGAAAGAAAGAAAGAAGGAAGGAAGGAAGGAAACAAAGAAAGAGACCTCAAGTACTTACATCCTCAGCAGTACTCTCAGGTCCAAATTGATTATACCCACCATCCAATAAATCGAAAGAAACCGTCGTTCCGGAATCAATCTTTAAGACTGGTGAGAGGGAGTTATCCCATTTTAAATGTGTGTTTTCTTTCGTGCTTGAGATGTGGAAGGATGTGTGGAAGGAGTGGGAATGTGTATGTGTATGGGACATTGTTGATATTTGTTGTTTTTGAGGAGAGGTATGGTGAGGTGGTGTTGGTTGTTTGAGGGATTGAGAGTTTGTTTGTTTGTTTGTATAAGGAAGGTAGGTAGATATGAATTTTATTTTTTGATTGTTTTGATACGGAGTACTGATAGGATAGTGGGGGGTTGATGGATGGGTGATTGATAATTGATAGTTGATAGTAATACTAGCAGTGGGGGCGGAGCGGGGTAGTTTTGTGTGGATGAGTGAGATTGAGATTTAAGAGCTACTTAATAGGGCTTAGTGTATCTTAGTCTCTTGTTATATAGTTAGCAGTTACTGGATTATTAAAGATCTTACTTATCTTACTCTCTTATAGGTAGTTATACTGGCCTCTCTTTAAGAGTGAGTAAGATGTTTATTAATCCCCGAGATTATTATACTAGGTCTAAAGAGGAAACCCCTCACTTATCCTTAGTGCTTTTATTTAATACTAATACATATTATAGACCTATATTACAATCATACAAGGTATTTATGTGTGACTCTAAATAAGTACATGATATTGAGTTACACTCTGTTATAAGCAAGTATAGTAAGCACGAACCTAGTATAATACTACCTTAATTCGAGGTTACATCATATATACTTTATACTCGCACACCATAATATCAATTAATCTCCTCACCAAGTTTTGAACTCTACTCAAGGTTTTGCTCTCTTCGTTACCTATTTAAGTATAAGGATGTGGTACATGCTTTAAGAATAGCACAACAGTACAATCTGATAAAGCAGGGGCTTTATAATAGCATTTAAACAAACCACACATCAATCGATTTATTTAAAGTTTTAACTCTCTTACACGTCTTGGTTCACAAAGTTTCTTCTCTAATAATTTTTTTAACAAAAAAACACAATTATCATTCATCATCCATCAACTCAAACAATCCACTCTATTCAAAATTCTCCCCGTCCAAAGAAGGAATCAAAAGGATTACAAAACATAAATACAAACACAAATACAGAATATTAAGCGGTAAGTATGTAAGTAGCTTTCATCTATATTCTTCATACCAACGCATTCATCTATTAAATCCAATTAGATACCAATTTCCAACTTTCAAATCGCCTAATGAGAGACCAGATCAGATCTAAGTAACAACAATAGTACTACTTTAAACCTAGTAGGCGCACCTCCTTCTTTGATTGATGAGAGATAAGATACGAGATACGAAATTAGAACAGGTGGGTCTTCTGCTAGTGGTGCATAGATAAACAGGCTAGCTATATAGGTGAATGGTGTTTTATTAGTATTTTGGGGATGTATTTATGTTATTGATTGGTAGGTTAATATGTACTCCTAGGATTGACAGGTTGGGATAATTGTTAGTAAGGTTTTTGTTTTGATTTTAGTTTTAAATTTTGGGAGGTAAATGAATGAATGATTGAATTAGTTTGGTTTGCTTACTTGTCTCTCTATTATGTCAATGGCTGTAACATTCTACGGTTTGAAGAGTTTGGGTAAGAGTCTTGAGCATTAGAATGATGATGGTAGTGAAGTGTATGATGAAGACTAGGTAGATGAGTGTTTTGATTTTATTGGTGATAAGATAGAGTTTGGAGTTTAGAGTTTGGAGTTTAGAGTTTGGATTTTGTGGTTGTAAAAGTACTGTTGTTATTTCTTGTGATGGATGATGGATAGATAGGTGAACGAAGTAGATGAGGGTATTTATATATTTCATCTTTTCTGATAGTAGACATGTTTTCCCACAGATAGACAAAGCTTGACTTTTTTCTCCTGCTTCTGGCGCTATTATTGTCTTTGGAGACATCAAGTGATCCCTAGGATGGGAAAGGAAAAGGGCAATCAGCTTTGAATCTGTGGCACAGCTATAAAGAAGTGGTCATATTGTGGCGAGGCACTCTTTCCAACATCCTGATTTCCTTGCATTACTATGCGGCCGGTGTGTCTTCATAAGAGGAAGCGACTCGAGCAGAACCAATAGCTGGGCAATGAAGAGGTCGTTTAGGATGTCAAGCGAATGTGAAGCTATTCTTATATTGTATTTTTGTATGTTGCTTCGTTCTAAGAGGACCTATCGGCCGCATAACAGCGTGGCGATGCAAAGGAATGCTTTTGACGATACAGTTAGCCCTTGAATTAAAGTTATAAGATCGATAGACACGGTGTAGCAAACATCACTATAGCATACAAACACCAAGGATTTGTGGCACTGCAATGTAGAAGCTGACTATGTTGTAGCACAGTATTCTTTTTGCCAGCTAATTTGTACGTAACACAATAAGTTTGTTTTATGCAGTAAGTTTTGCACATATATGAATATACAATCAAGATTGACCTAAAATGGTATATCTGTAAGTATATCTAGAGGAAACATTCTAAATCTCTTTGACTTACAGATAGATACAAGTATATCCTCTCTTTTCTGATGTTTATATTTACTTTCTAACGTAAATGCATATGTATAATCTAGGACACAGCTAGGCACAGGATAGTCACACTTTAGTGAGGTATTCTATTAGTTACTGTATGATTTGGTTTACAAGAGATCATTTTAATTAGGGCAACTGAGTTACTCAAGTCAACTAAGTTACTCAAGTCAACTAAGTTACTCAAACTAAGCGAGTTACCTAGATCAAGTGAGTTACCCAAATCATCTAAATAGACATCCATTCAAAATGATCTCTTATAAACTATCGTACAGTACCTTGCTTGTATCGAGACTTAGTATTCTGCATATAAGTTAAGCGAGGAAGAATATAATTACCTAGTTTGACAAGCGAGGATCCTATTTTGATTCTTATATAGAATTTTTACATTAAGGTTAATCTAAGTCTACATACTCACACTAGTGTAGGTTGTAAAAACAAGTTGCTTGTACTCTTACCCTTGTATTTATATTTATAACCTCGCTTGTAGTGATGTATCTATTTACTTTCTGACATTAAGTCTTATCAAGTCCTATGTAAATGAGACCTCTAGTTAATATTTGCAAAACAGTTCTACTCTACTGCTTAATATTTAAACTCTAGTAGATTCAACAAAACCCCCCAGAATTGCTTTAGATTTCGTCTCGTCTCTGTTACTATCAAAATACTTTCTTTCCAACGTTGTTGCAACAACCAAGCATCACGAAATCCACGAAACCAGAGATATCACCACCAACGAATGGATAAACCGTCTCAAGCTAATCCAGACACAATATTACTAATATGAATAGCATTAACTTAGCAAAACTGTAGAATCTACAGGGCAATCATTGATGAACGTCTCGAATCCAACTTCTCCTCAATTCTTACAGTACTTAACGACCACAGAAGTTGCACGAAGATATGCTGTGCCCTCAAAACAGGCTGTGGGCGCCAGCGTAATGACTGTTGAATAGTTATGATTACATAGAGCAACATGTGGTTGCAGGAAAGCTGTTTTATTCTAAATAGAGCAAGGAGTGCTAAAAGAAACATATTTGTAGTAACTAGGTAAGTAATGTAATACTTTTCTCAGGGGGGGACGGTTACATCTATTCTCTGACACATCTCACTATTCAACAACAAAACACTGTTTGCTTTATTAATATAAGGAAGAGTTGTAGCTTAAAGTCTGTTACCGGGGTAGGGAAGCGAAAACTCTAAGCTCTAGATCAAGAGGTTAAAATTTCCCTCTCACTATTATGATCTATGGATATATAGCAGAGAGAGTGAACTAAGTAACTGAATAATCCGAGTCTGGAAAGCTAGGATTAAAGATTGCTAGTGTGTAAGGACTTTAAGAATGGCTATTAGATTGGTATAGTAGCAAGGGAGTAAGTGGAAGATATGCTGAGTCCTGTTTGTTGCTGTTAAGCATCTTTGTTGGCAAGTGCGCAACAGGTAATAGGTTGATAAGGTATCTAGAGGAGTAATTGGGTATATGCTTATACAGTGAGGAGTCGTAGATTAGTACAGCAGTAAAGAAATACATAGAAACATGTGATCGACCTTGTTTACGCAAATGATTTCACTTGCTCTTCTGTCCAGCCCCAGAACTGCAGGCCGACTCCTGATCCACCGTCCTTCGTGGCATTATCGATGTCTTTACGCAGTGGTCCAAAGCGACCCCATGGAATAACTGGAGGTTGAACTGTCAATGATCTGAAGCTTCTTTAATGGCACAAAAATACTTACTCCAGGCACCGTTCTTCTCGGGTGTAATCTCTGGCGAAAGACCACAGAATAGCTCTGTGTACGCACCGTGAATAGGTGTATGAAGTATCATGTTGAGTATCGTTTGCTGCCAGCCTGGGATATGTCGCTGCAAATCTGTCTTGAGGTTTCCAGGGTTACAGGACTGGATTCACTTAGTGACTTTCCCATTGAAATCCTCTGACTGAAGATTTGAAGACTTACCACGCTTATGATCTCGGGATTCCGCTTCGCATATTCTCTGCTGTGCAGGATGTTGCCCGCCTTGCTGACGCTGTACTTATACCATGCAGATTGGTCTCTCTTGTAATCGAGGTTGGACATATCTACCCCACCGGTCTTTGGCGTCCCCGACTCTGCCATAGAAGATGACAGCCAGACAACCCTGACGGTTCCCGTAGGAGAGCTCTTTGCAGTCTCCTTCAAAATGGGAGTCAAGAACTGAGTGAGCAAAAATGGCGCAAGATTATTAGTACCCAACTGCAACTCATAGCCCTGCGCAGTCTTCGAACCTTGGGGTGGAATCATAACACCCGCATTATTCCATAGCACATCCAATCTCTTCTCCTTGCTCAAGAACGTATCCGCAGTAGACTTGATCGTCGAGAGATCCCCAAGGTCGAGGTGCAGGAAGACCAATTCTCCTTTTGATTTCGGGGCCGCAGCTTTGATAGAGGATATGGCTGCTGTGGCGCGGTCTTCAGATCGTGCTGCTATGTAGACTCGTGCGTTGTGAGAGTATAGAATTTGGGCTAACTCTTTGCCGACTCCCGTTGAAGATCCGGTAACGATGAAGACCTGTGCCAATGTTATTAGCTACTGTAGCAACCAGCGACGAGGATTTGTGCTGGAGAGAATCGTACCTTGCCCGACTGATCACCACAGTTCTTTTCGGTGAAGGTTGCCGCAGGCGGAAACATTTGACTGTAAGTATTACCCATTCTCGCCGTTGTTAATTGAATTGACGTCTCCTGTGTTGGGTTATAAAATAAAGGTATGCTGCTAAGGAGAAGAAGGAGAAGTAAGTAGGAAAGATGTTGATACAAATACCAGATAGGTAGGACTTAAGCTCTCTTATATACTGTAGGTACAGTAGCTTCGCCGGGACATCAGAGCATCAAAGCACCAACGAGTTTCAAACAGGCCTGGTGTGCGGGCCAGCCACGCCAGCCATGCCAGCCTGGAGATGATTCCCTCCATCGTTCATTGAATAATGGTGTCGGGGATGTTGATATCTCGGCGATAATGAGCTGTTGTCGTCATGGCCTACCCTAGCTTAACTCATGGCGGGGTGTGTATTGGCCCGGCGGAGTTGATTACAGTTTATGCTTCCGTGAGCACCGAAAGTTAACTTTATGCATGCCTTACCATCTTATCTACTCTCCTCAACATGTTCCTCGTCATGAACCTGAAGCTGGTGATGAAGATATACTTATTTCAATGTGTTCATGGTCGAAGCGCAGCTTGTGTGGCTGGACTGTACAGTACGTAAGGTATGTCCGGATCATCGTTTGGACTTGGCAGAATTTAAGCATAAGTTGTTAGCGCCTCAGGCCTACAGAGGTACAGGACCTAAGTTTTGTCTCACCGCTATTCCGAGGAGATGCTAGCATACCCTATAACATGCGCTGTAGCCATATTTTGCGTGGCAGAAACAGAGACGGTGAGACAAAACTTAGGTCCTGTACCTCCATAAGGTACTACACATACCTAGGTACATATCTGGATACATACCTACATATCTACACACCTACTCTCCGTAACATTCTCCGAACTCGTTATTTGTACGCGACGCCTTGCAAACCATGGACGCGGCCGAAGAAGAGCAGGATGTGAAGCTTCAAAGGGCATCTGCAGACCTCCTGGCTGACTTTCAGAGATCCATCCAGCCCTTCCTTTGGAAAACAACCACGACGGGCAAAGTACGCGTCAGGAGGAGGGTCAAGGTCCGAGAGACTGACAGACTCGTTGCACTGGTAACTCTTCAGCCAAAGATCTATGCGTAAAAGCTCATCATACTGTAGCTCGAGCCATTTCAAGAGCTTCCCCAACTTCTCGACCCGCACCTCGAAAAGTTCCTTCCGGCCATTTCAAACGCATTTCTTGCCTGTCTTCAATCAAAACCCTCTGCGAACTCAAAAACGCATAGTCAACTACTTGAACCACTGTCGAGATCAGTATGCAGGCTTCTATATACGTTTTGTAAGATTCGGGGTGAGAAGGTTGTTGTGCGTTTCCTTAGCACGGAGACAAGACATCTGGAACTGTTGCTTTCGGCGATCGAGGAGGACACTGAGGACAAGGAAGTAGTCCCAAATGTGGACTCAAGAACAGGCGCAGAGGCTTCCAATGCGTGGAGTTGGGAGGAGCGCTATATCACCCTCCTTTGGCTGTCGCATCTACTCCTTGCGCCATTCGACCTCTCTTCAATATCCTCCTCGGGTACGGATAAATCGCTAGATACCGATATTGCTGGACTTGCATGGCCTGAGAAAGTTCCTGGCGTCACTTTGCGAGTGGTTCCGCTGGCTATCCGTTATCTTTCGTCTGCCGGAAAGGAGAGAGATGCTGCAAAATTTCTCCTGGTTCGGGTGGCCATGCGAAAGGATATGCAAGAGCTTGGCGTCATGGATGCCTTGGTAAGATGGGCTATTTCTCGTCTTCGACCTTCAGATGATACATCACTTTCTACTTACTACTACATTGGCATTCTTTCCTTTCTTGCGGGCATTCTTAATTCGTCAGTCGGCACAGCCGATATGGAATCTTACGTGGCAAGCATCTTCTATGTCGTTGAGGATATTTCAAACGCAGATGAGCTTACGTTCAAGAATATACGGTCTTCTGCAGTTGCTCGAAAGCTAATCATCAAAATCCTTCGAACGATTGCAGTTCATCTGCTTCAAAATTCAGGGACCATGGTTTCTGCTGAGATGGTCGAGAATACCATTGCCCACATGCTGGAAGCTGTTGGGGACACGGCAACCCCTGTACGGCTTGCAGCTAGTAAAGCACTCAGTGTCATTACCCTAAAGTTGGCCCCAGATATGGCTGCTCAAGTAGTGGAGGCAGTTCTGGATGCTTTGAAGCAAAATGTTCTGTGGGTAAAACGAGACGACGCGTCTGCACCTCGTCGAGACTTGTCTGCCATCAACCCATTGGAATGGCACGGCCTAACTCTGACATTATCACATCTTCTCTATAGACGCTCGCCGCCAGCTGACAGTTTAGTCGATATCATTCCTGCGCTCCTCACTGCTCTTACTTTCGAACAACGTTCATCATCTGGTAGCTCCATAGGCACTAATGTCCGAGATGCTGCTTGCTTTGGTATCTGGGCTCTAGCTAGAAGATACAGCACAGCTGAGTTGCATGCTGTCCCAGTCCATTTGATACCAGGTGTAAATGGAAATGATGAGGCCGGCGTTATCCAGATGCTAGCCACGGAACTTGTAGTCTGCGCGTCATTGGATCCTGCAGGCAACATCCGACGCGGTGCATCTGCGGCTCTCCAGGAACTCATTGGTCGTCACCCGGACACCGTTGCGGAAGGGATCAGTGTTGTTCAAGTAGTCGACTATCACGCTGTTGCACTCCGATCTAGAGCTATAAATGAAGTTGCTTTGGGCGCTGCCAGGCTTTCAGACTTCTATTTGAACGGTCTGATAGATGCCCTACTTGGCTGGCGCGGAGTTGGAGATGCAGATGACTCTACCCGCAGAACTGCGGCTGCTGCAGTTGGGGATCTGGTAAACTTACCAGCCTTGAAACCTACTCAGCGACGTGATTTTTCTGCGAAGGATATGAAGTCAGAAGTTCAGCATCTTCCACAATCTAATAAGCTAAGCTCTTTTGATGAACCTTGGGCTCGTTTTGATATCATGTCCCGTCGAATTGAGAATCGAATCCGTGGATTGAAGCAACGTGAAGTGGATGAAAGGCACGGTTTGTTGCTTTGCCTAGCCTCACTTATTGCACACATGTCAACACCAGATTCGGCTACGAGCAAGTCACAGCCACCATCCAATTCCAAACTAATACAAGAGCGCTTTTTCACATTCGTTAATGAGATAATGCACGACGATACACGGTACCGCCGTCAAGAACTCATTGCCGAAGGCATCAGTCGTTTGATTATTTCTGCATTGCCGTTTTCATACCTTAACATAGACATGGCTGAGAAACTACTTGATGAATGGCTCCACCGGAACGAGGCCGAGGTAATTGATGCGGTATCGGAGGCAGCGTCGAAGTTACTTAGTTTGCATAAAGATGAAGAACGTCAAGTGTCCATTATGAAGTTTGTAGGTGTTATCTCAGAGGGCCAAGGCAACCGTACCGGTAAAGACAAAGGATTTATATATGCTCTTTGGAACACGTTTCCCTTGGCAAACGCAACCACCAAGGATGCAATCCAGCGAGCCATGCACGCTCGATGGAACTCAGGCCATGACATAGAAACTAGGGCCACTATTCTGCGTTGCCTGGCCATAGGTGAAGTTCTTGACTCAGACCCGTCAGAATTTGTGGATATTATCGCTGAAGGGCTGGATGATTACACGACCGATGCCCGTGGTGACATTGGCTCCGTGGTGCGTATCGCGGCCGTCAGAGCAGCAGCGAGGATGTGGAAGAATACTTCGTCACCAGCAAAGCAACAGAGTGTCTCTAAACTATTCGGAAAGGTCCTTAGACTTGCAACTGAGAAAATGGACAAGGTCCGCATGGAAGCTCAGGCTGCAGTTTTATGCATATGTCGTGAAAGGTCAGCATACTTATCATTATTCTTACTCCTGTTTGTCGTGCTATATCAGTATTGCATTGCTATGGCTGGATCATTAGCGGGGGAGGAGGAATATGTTGAGACTCTACGAGTGAAATTACTAATGCGCCATAGATCTGCTTTCGAGTCATTGCCTGTGTCTTCATATGAATATTTCTCATTTATCCTACTCATGCAGACTGATGCCGCGCTCACTACTATTCCGCAAGAACCCCAATGGTTCACTGAGATGCTGGAAGGCTATGTCAGCTCAGCGGATACAGGATCAGAAGACCTTGTTCGAGTTAGCCGAGCAGCTTTGGCTGACTTTTGCGAAGAGAAAAACAACACTGATCTTGTCTGCTTAGCACTTTTCGAAGTACTGAAGAAAAACATAGTAAACGACAGGATCCTGGTCCCCACCTTGGAAGTTATGGGCTTCCTCTTTGATGCTAGGATATTGCTGAGAAGCTCCTTGGAGTAAGTGCTGTTTCTACGCGTTTTAAAGGCATTGCTGATGGTCTGAAAAAGATGGCGAAAGGTCTACACTTGGGTTCAGAAAGCCCACTACAAAACAGGAAATGTCCGCAAACTTGAGGCTGCCATCAAAATGTATGGTAGTCTTGTCGAGGTGTATCCTGAGGCATTGCAGAAGTTGACGGGTATGCTATTGCATCCTTTCCCCAAGGTTAGAAACCAAGTCGCGGATACGCTGTTTGTTGTTCGTGGTGTTGGGAAGGGTGTTGATTGGGGAAAGGCTGGAAAGACGGATCTGGAACGACTGAAAAAGCAGCTGGAACTTTAACTGAATCGTTGTGGGTTCTATAGCAAGGTAATTTTATGAGGCTTGGAATGACAATAAGGAAGGTTTTCTGTCACAGCTTTGTCTTCCACTCTTTTGATGTGCATTTATCTTATTTGCCACGTGCTCATTGCTTCTCGGTAAGCGCGACAATGGAACCCATGGGACTTCACTAGTATGAAGTCAGCACAAAGGCGGCCGCACTGAAGATTATATGAACCCACAAAACCTGGCGGCCGACAGTACTTGCAAAGCTAAGTTGTTGACTTGCCGATAATCTACTTCATTTGACTTGACAAGCGAACGGTATACGAAGATGGTTCCTGCTACCAATCAACTCCTTGCAATGAAAGCACCACAAGTATGCTGGAACTGTAAGAAAAATAAGAAGGGTTGTGACAAGAGGTTACCCCGTTGTGCCCAGTGCCTGTGGTTAGTCTCATTCCCTAGGTTAATTTCTACGGAACGAAATGCATTCTATTAACTATAATATCCTGTGCTTAGCTAACCCAAGAACAGAAAAAACCAGGATTGCAACTATGAGTACTCTGATAAAAGTGATATGCTACTCAAGAAGCTTGGGGCGGACCAAGTCATCCTTCCAACTTGTACGCCTCTGTATAGATTAGATACTAGTTCCAGTCTACCCGGATCAAGCCCCCATGTCCGGCTATCTGTCATGTTAATGGACTCCTTATCTGAAGTCTTTCCATCAAATATGCTGGATTTGATGAGCTTCGAACATCTAACCACAGACGGCATCCTCCATGCGCAGGTGTGTCGCATAATTGGGTGTGTTGGGCGAACTGTCGATGAAACTACCACAAGATACTTCAAAGTACAGTACACGCACAAATTTAATCCTACTGATTATAGCCACTTTCACTAATTTCCTACCAGGGAGTTTATAAATGGCTACCAATTATGTCAAAGAAACGTTTCCAGCAGCAGCTCGCCGATTTCGAAACAGCACCAAATGCTCACTTCTCTATTCTCATTCTCAGCATGTGCCTTATCACTCAGTTCCCATCATCAGATCCTTGCAAGACTCAGAATCGAGAGATATTATACTTGGCTACGAAATCTCTCTTCACACAAGTACAAGTCATGGTTCCGAATTCGGCAAACTTGTATCTCATTCAAGCAGCACTTCTCATAACACAGTAAGTTCTCAGACCAATTTCTTAATCTCGACATACTAATAAACGAAGTTACGAACACGGTCACGGCATGTTAGAAGCAGCTTACTTATCGATCGAAACATGTGCACGAATGGCAACGGCAATAGGACTTGACCAGAATAAGAGTTCTAACCAGTTTTCAAGAGGCTCTGAAGAGTGGTTGGATTGGGAGGAAAGTTATTCTTTATGGTGGGGAATCATGATTTGTGATAAGATGATCGGATGTGCATTACCAGATCGACCTCTCGCTACACGTTCACCACATAAAGATGAAATAATACCCCTAGAAGGTTTTGATCTAGATGATAACCCCGACATCTTCAACTCCGAATCCACATCTACATCTACATCCATATTCCAATCAATAAACCGCCATACAATCTCCTTAACCACACTCCCAAATTTTAGAAGCTTTGCCTGCCAGGCTCAAGCCTCATACCTTCTCGATCAAGTCCTTCATGTTACGAAACCAAAAATTCTAAATCGTTTAGAGTTGGCTGAAGTTTCGAGGCTCGATGCAGAGATAAGAGGGTTTCTGGGGATTGTTTTGGAGCAGGCGGGGAATTCTTAGGGTTATTGTTGTAGTATTGGGTTATGCATGAGGTATTTTTCTCCTTTCCTTTCCTTTCCTTTCCCTTCCATCTCGTCTCAAGACTTTCCCTTCCAAAAACAAACAAGGAACAAAACAAATTCCTTACTAATTTTATTTCCTTGGTTTTCGATTAAAATAGTGCACTTTTCACTCTCCACAACACAATCCTCAGACAACCAAACTCAGAAATAACAGGTGAATTATTTAAACAGCGTTCAAATGTTGCTCTTAGTTCTATTATAAGGATCTGTGTTGATATCGCTTATCGGTTTGTGAATAATCTTCCCGTTGTTAATTTGGAGACCTTACCACCTTTTGGGGGACATATTGTTAGTTGTGAGAGGATGTGTCGGGGATTAGGGGGACGGAAGATGGTGGGAGGGGAGAGGGAGTGGGAAGAGGATAAGAGGGTTTTGGGGAGGTGTTTGGAGATTATTCGGGAGAGATGGGTGGGGTTTGTTGTATGTTTCCCTGCCCCTTTTTCGATTTTTTTTTCCCTCTGTAGTGGGTTTAGGATCCAGAATTTGTGGAGTTGGCTAATATTTTGGTACCTAGGGGGGTTAGGGGGGGTGTTGAGATTAAGGATTCTAAATAAAGAAGGTGGTGGCAGAATAGATTAAGTGGTTTCTTAACCTTTTGTGAATTAGGGTTCTGTTTGCTTAATGTATTGATGAATAGGAGGGAAGGAGTTTAGGAAGATAAAACGTAATTTTGTGGTAATTGATACAGACAATTAAATACCTGCTTGATTTAAAGCTTGTAAGAAGGTTGTCTGATTAGGGTTATAGTGGTATATAAGGGATAGAGAAAAGAAAGTTAGGAAGTTGAAAACGTGATTCAAGAATGGTTAGGTGTATTACAGTTACTAAGTTCTAAGGTTCGAGGTTTGGTTTTGAAGTCGAATATGAGGTCCTACTAAACTGAGTTACTCAAGCCTATCTCCTACATCTTAACAAATAACTCTTCAAAACAATCTCTTACGAAGCAATTAACATAGCAACGTGTTCTGATAAGTCCTAAATATTTCTCTATATCCTGTGTGTCTACGATGAACTTATAAATAATAAGGAGCTATTATTGTAATCATAAGATAAAGTAAGTATTGTGTTAGTCCATCAAAGATCAAGTCCATTTGTACTACCCCTTACTAGCGCAGGATAAGGGGAGAGGATAAAGAGCTCCCCTTTAATAATCTCTTCAAGTAGCTGCAAACCTTATGTAGTAGTTAAACACTACAATAGTGATTTTAATACTTTTAAACCCGCGAGTAAGACCATCTCAACATTCGCCAAGTAATGCAACTTTAAAAGGGGCACAATGCTTAGAAATTTCCCCAAGTGTAGAAAACTTTCTCCAAGCTTGCGGAGTCAAGTTGCTCTTTACGTACGAATATCTCAGCTTGAAAACCTTAAAAACTTCTCAGGAGAGATGGAGTTGCATCCGGGTCCCTTAAATGCCCTGATGTTTCGTTTTAATGCATGTTCCCCTGCAGGGTATCATCCGCTCGCTTAATTGTTCTCGGTCGCCTCGGTCCATTTTGTAGTTGTAGGAAGCGCCTTCAGAAACATTTAATACTACATTGTGGCTATAGAAAAAAGAAAATAGAAACTCCTTCAAGCTTCTTACTTTTATTTTCGTCCCATGTAGCATCAATATGTTATATTAGCTGTTTCCACTATATTGATTCATCCTTTTAAGCCTAAACATGCCTTCGCTTAGCTAGGTTCTCCCGCGCATTAAGGTTAAAGTTTCCTGTGGGATCATCCACCCTCTGGTCTCTGGTATTTTATCGAAATTTGCAAGGAGAAACTTTCCCAGAAGTTCTCCTGATGCACTTATGCAATACAATCAATACAATTAATGGTAAACTGCCGACAGGGGCTTGGTTAAGACAGTCACAGCAGAGAGAAAACCTTCGCTCGGACGGGCCGGACTCCGGCGGCTCCGGCAATAGGGGCAGAGAAATATAAAAAATGTTTCTTTCCTCTTAAGACGAGGGGTTTTCTATGATTGCTCAACTTCCATTCATTTTGATCTTTGTTCTATCACATTCTTTACTTTCACAATGTATCATCGCTCGATAGCCGTTGCCTGCACGGCAATTTTCGCCATTGCTCAAGCTCAGCAAGCGAGCAACAACACCCCAGAAGTCCACCCATCTCTGGTTACCCAAAAATGCACGTTAGGAGGTGGCTGCACAACTCTGAATACATCCTTAGTTCTCGAAGCAGATCAGCGTCCCCTGATTTCAGTAGCTGATCCATCGGTCTCCTGTTACAACGGAACCTGGAACACAGCCCTATGTCCAGATCCCGTAACCTGCGCTCAAAACTGTGCTCCAGATGGAGTCGACTACAATTCTCTTCTGACGACTAATGGAACGTCCTTCTCTATGAAGTTAGAAGATGGTAGTCCACGAGTTTATCTTCTGGGAGAGGATCAGAACAAGTATCAAATGTTTTACCTCAAGAATCAGGAGTTTACTTATGATGTTGATATGTCACTTCTTCCTTGTGGAACTAACGGTGCTCTGTATTTCATCAATATGGAAGAGGAGGGTGGTTTGAGCACCACAAATACTGCGGGGCCTGCATATGGGACTGGTTATTGTGATGCTCAATGTCCAACATATATCAGGTGGATTGATGGAGAAGTAAGTCATCTTTAGAGCCTTCTCCGAAACAGGAATTAATAGTGCCATAGGCGAATCTTAATAACACTTACGGTGCTTGTTGCGCCGAGATGGATGTATGGGAAGCCAACAAAATCTCGGCGGCATATACACCCCACACGTGCTCGAAAGATGGTTTCTACAAGTGCGATTCAAGCGTTACCGACGATTGCGCTGTAGTAGATAAGGGTGGTTGCGATTTTAACTCCTACCGTCTAGGCAACACCACTTTCCTAGGCCCAGACAAAATTGTCGACACAAACCGAGTCTTCACAGTCGTAACCCAATTCCTCACCTCAGACAACACCTCAACAGGAGATCTAACCGAAATCCGAAGAATCTACGTCCAAGACGGGGAAGTAATCCAGAACTCCAAAGTAGAAATTCCAGGAATGAAAGAATACGATTCAATCACCCAAGAGTACTGCGTAGATGAGAAAGCAACATTTAACTCGACGGATGATTTTACAACTCATGGTGGGTTTACTGGCATGAGTAAGAGTCTTGATTTGGGAATGGTTTTGTCGATGAGTATTTGGGCTGATAGTGGAAGTTATATGTTGTGGTTGGATGGTGTTTATCCTACTGGTTCTACTACTCCTGATGCTCCTGGTGTTACGAGGGGAACTTGTGGTGTTGACGAGAGTATTCCGACTAATATTGAGGCGAATTCTGATCCTGAGGTTACTTTTTCTAACCTCAAGTTTGGTGATATTGGATCGACTTTTTCGTCGTAGCAAATTTGTCTCTATGGTTTCTCAGATCAAGTCCTATGGGCAGTTGGAGAAACGTCACGGATGGTTTTTGGCTTCAAGTGTATATAGTTTGCAGATGCTTCCATCAAAATGTACATTCTAAAGACTTTCCATTTCCAAATATGTGACCTTGAAGTGTATATACATCTTCCATAGACTTCTATAAGTTTCACTACTATGAAGGGGGTATTCTCTAGAAATCTACTATGCCGAACTGAAAGCCTCGTCAAGTAACAAAGGTCTCGTAGGAAACCGTCGCTAGAAGCAGTTGATCGACTTTGCTAAAGTTTTCGTAGTGACCACACTCGAAATTTGAGAGTTAGCTTCAACCTATATTAGATATTTTAAGTGCATTTGATAAAATTTCCTCCGTTTCATCTTCTCAGTCGCGCTAGTCTTACTCCTAGCTAAGACGTGTGCTCGCTTTCCAATCTTTTTCTTAATTTTGTAACTTACAAACCACTAAGTTGGCTCCGATTATTTGATTTTTGAATTGAACAAATTCACAATCATTAGGTAAATATCGAAGCTAGCCTATTAGCTAGTTTTATACAAGGACCACTAGAAGATAGCACTGTTGGCTAATTATAGTACGCTTGCTAGGGCACTAACATAAAACGTCAGTCTTTTTGAAAAGCATTACTATAGTTGAGTTACAACCTCAATGACTCTTTCGCACCACACATATACAACTTACTCCTAGATTGATTCCCCCAAGTCAATTTTCTTAACATACAACTTAAATATGCGAAAAAAAGGCCAACTCAAATACCAACTACACTCTACAAGTCAAAGGTAGATGTACTTCAGGAACTTCTACTTCTAGATAATCAGAATGTAAAAGATCTCCCACTCTACTACCTCACCTCAATCCTATCTAATCCAACACAACTAATTCTCCACAACCAAACCAAGTACCTCTACAACTTCGCCTTCTCAGCCACCCCATCCCTAACAACAACACCACTTCCCACTCCACTCGCACTCCTATCCCTTAGCAGCCTCCTCAAAATCTTCCCACTAGCACTCTTTGGGATCTCCCTCACAAACTCCACCTCCTTAATCCACTTATGCCTAACCTTTCTCTCCTTAACATACTTCAAAAGCTCCTTCCCAACCTCCTCGTCCCCAGAAACAACACCCTTTCCCTCCTTCCTAACAACAAAAGCCTTCGGTCTCTCCCCACTATACTCATCCTCCACCCCCAAAACAGCACAATCCTCCACAAACGGATGACCCAATAACAAATCCTCCAACTCCGCAGGCGCAACTCCAATCCCCTTAACCTTAATCATTTCTTTAATCCGGTCAGTTACTGTAATGAGACCATCCTCATCTATTATTACTTGATCACCAGTATGTAAGAAGCCCTCACTATCAAAAGTATTCCTCGTAGCTTCGTCATTATTCAAATATCCCATCACGATCTGAGGACCTCGAGCTAGTAATTCACCAGGTTGACTGATACCGAGTTCCTTTCCTTCTTCATCGATAATTTTTACTTCCGTAGAGGCACAGATAGTACCAACGGTGTGACCGTATTTGTAATCGTATTTTTCAGGTGGATGGGCTGTTATACAAGAACAAGATTCAGTCATGCCATAGCCTTGTTTAAAGCCAGTCCATGGAAATTTCTCCTGGAGTTGCTTTAGGATTTCTGGGGATATCGGGGCTGCTCCACTACTGAATCGCGTTACGTGACTTAGGTCGTAGTTGTCGACTATTGGATCGCGTACCATGCGGATTAAGATAGGCGGTACGAGGAGGAGTTCGCCTATTTTGTACTTTACAATTGTGTCGAGCATGCCTTTCATTGTGAAGGTGTTGAGCATGTAGACTTCGGCGTTGAGGAGGATGGGGAGGTGAAGTACGTGGACTAGTCCGGTGATGTGGAAGGAGGGGAGGACGGCGAGGATTTTTTTGTGGGTTGAGGAGGTGATTTGTTGGAGTTGGAGACATTGGGCTATTACGTTTTGGTGGGCTATCATGACCTTAGTCTAGTTAGTATACCATCATTTTGAAAATGTGGAGGAATGACATACAGCTTTTGGCAACCCAGTGGTACCACTACTAAAACTCAGGAATCCGCATATATCGAAGTTCGTCTTTCCTTTCGATATCTGATATGCAGGAACTTGTCCATCTACACCATACGATTCCCCCATATCAAGCAATTGCTTCATGGTCGTAAACCTATCCAACTCACCCTCTAACAAAAACACATTCTCTTTCTTAATACCCGCAGCCTTTGCTGCTGCTGCTGCGACTTTCATACTACCAGGAACGGTCATTAAGAACTTGGCATTTGCAGTCTTCAGCGCATAAGTCATCTCTTCCACATTATAAGCTGGACTAGCGCCGGATACCACGCCCGCGACCCGCGAGACACCTAGCATAGCAACAGGGTACCATATAGTATTCGGGGAGAATAGCGCAACAGTTTCCCCTGGCCTGAGCCCATATTTCTTCACAAGTGCGGTAGAAACCCACGTTGAGTATTTCTTGGCTTCGACGAAAGAGACATGTTCGTTTGTTCCGACATCCGTGTAGCCCCGGATTTCATTTGTTGGGTACCGTCCAATTGGAGAGGCTGGAGATTCGAAGAGCCATTGCCATGTTGTGATATCTCTGGGTACTAGGAAATATGTCAGTTGGATGAACAGAAATCTTGTAACATTTCATAGCTTTTGGGGTTCGGGATTACCCACAGTCGATATCTGGCTGAGTGCTCTTGAATATCATGGTGAGATACTTAGTTCATACAGATCTAGTAATTCAGGAAGCGAGCAATAATGTATTTGTGATAAGAGCAAGATGAGCGATACAAACTATCGAAAATGGCAAGTCCAAGACCGAGGCTTACCAGAAGCAAATGAGAGACTGGGCTACTAAAAAAGAGTGACTGGCACCGATATATACTACAGTGTACTGGCTGGCCCTAAGAAGGTTTCCAGAGCTGCCGGCCAAGAAGGTGGGGTTGTGGGACGGGATGCGGGGTCGGGAATCATTGTCCGAGGAAGTGATTGACCGAATAGACGGCAGCTGATGTATTCTTGTGGTGCGTGAGTCGAGTATATTGTTGTATCTTCAAGTTGTATTCAGCAACTACTCAACTAAGAACTGCGCAGGTCTGTACCAAAAACGTAAACTATGCCCAAAGGCTTCTGGAACGTGATATAATAGAGTCTACTCATCCTAGCGATGCATCCCGGTCATATGTACCCAAGCACCTCCAATGCAATCCATGGATGCAGAACAAACCCAAACACCATCACCAAAGACCATTCCATCCCACATGTCATAAACACATATCTACACTTCGTATCTAGTGTGCCTTATCCAATAACACCCTTCATGCTGAGACTCTCGAAAAATCCAGTCAAATCTTCCTTCTTGACTTCAACAACGCAGTGCTCGAAACTGTCGATTCGAACTCGCGCATTGGTCTCTTCGACGACCTCTTGGAACGCATTACCGAATTTGTTCCTGCCATATCCTCGTACCTGGGACTTCTCATCCTCTTCATCGTCTTCATCTTCATCGGAAGAGGAGCCGGACGCTTCCGATTCCGTATCCTCCTCGTCATCGTCGTCTTCATCCTCATTATTTGAAGCCTTCCGCCTGGCTTCCCGCTTCTGCTCCCTGATTATCTCCTTGTTTTTCTTTTTGAGCTCCCGAGCCCTTTCTTTTGCTTCGCGCTTCTCCTTTCTCTCCTTTGCTGCAGTTGGGTCCGAGAAACCGAGACTGCCTCCTCCTCCACCACCAGTGCCAACAACAACATAAACCCCTCTGCCTTCATTCAACGCGGCCAGAACAAGTGGGGTACCACGTCCGCCATGGCCCAGCTTTCCCTTTCGTTCTCTTTCTTCTTCGGCACATGCTTCACCAACCCAAAGAGCCAATTTAGTCAGCGCCGCGGGATGAGTGAAGAGTGCGACGTCTGGTCCTTCCTTGACGATCGACATTCGGAAGGCTCGCAAATGACGAATTTGCTTCTTCTCTATTAGAGAGGTACCAGTTCGCAGGATAGCGCGATGAAGGTGTTGGGCAGTTGGAAGTGCTGCTTTGAGTTCCTCGACGCTGTAGTCATGATTAGCTATGATGCGGATTCAGGTATCCCGTAGAACTTACTTCGAGAGAGCATCATATGCATCCCAGAATCGGCCAACCCATTCCTCCCCTTCCAGAGTCCCATCTTCATCTGTAGTATCCTTCTTCTCTCGTCCACGATCCCACCCGCCATTCTCATGTGTCACAACTGTTTTCTTGCCCACTTCCAGAATAGCGCCAACGACGACGCCTACATCTTGTGCACTCAGAGTTGCTCGCCAACCCCAGCTCCTGACAAATCCCCAGCCTTCTTTCGTACCCCCTCGATCCCTGCCATCCGTATCCGCAGCCGGCACCAAGTCGTCCAGGCCATACATTGTTGAGTATTTCAGCAAGTTGGATCTTAGTCCTCGCTTCAACTCCATATCCATATGAGTATAACTCTGCTTACATTGCACGAGACTGATTCCCATCTTTGCAAGGAACTTGTGCAGTCGTTTTCTTCCTTTATCTGACCAGATGTGCAAACGAGCTGACAAATACGGCGAATGTAGCATGCTATCATACAAACTCCAATGTCTGATAAGTAGAAATCTTGGTTCTGGTGATAACCGAATGCCATTGTCCTGAGGACCTCTCGCTGTGGTTGGGATGACACCATTGTTCTCGGGCATGTTGTTGCGGTTCGATGTAAAACTTGAATCTGTGAGTTCGGGAGGATTTAGACGTCGTACCTCATCACGTAGTAGCTGCCGTATTCTTGAGCCTCTAGTTCCAAGCCAGCCCTGAGGTGTCGAAGATGACTTCTGTGTGGATACAGCAACACCTATGGATGATCGGCCATATAGTTCCATCGAGGTGACGCCGACAATTGTCATCCACAAAAGGTCATTATCTTCCCGCCCAAGTTCAGAGGCTAAGGACCACATCATCGAAGAAATTGGTTCAGAATATGATGCACCCAGAGAGTAATAAGATTGTAGCACTCTTTCATTTTTCCGACGTAGTTTCAACAGGCGGCGCCTTAAAGTTCTCGCCGATGGTGCCTTTGGAGGTTGGGCTGGGGATGGGGAAACCGATCGAGAGTTTGCAGATGATGCGAGTGGTGGGGGTCCGTTGAGTGATACGAGACCTCTTTGACGTGGCCGCGATGGAGAATTAGGAATGGGACTTGACTAGAAAATTGTTAGCATGTTTTAACGACTTCAGAGACATACATACCAAGTTACTTTTTCGCCGCTGCCGTGGTCTATCGTCATCGCTACTGTCGTCATCTTCCTCTCGTTCCGACCAAGATTTTCGTTTCTGTCCAGGTTGCGGTTCTTTCTGTGGGAGATCATCTACTTCATCTTCACTCTCTGTGTCGCTTCCATCACTGTCCTCATTATCTTCCACTTCAGGCATTTCGACTAATGCTAAATACGCGTCTCTTTCAGCCCCCATTTCCTCTTCAATATCGCCATCGTCAAACACAATTATTCCACCCTTGCCGGGTTTGTAGTTTCGATCAATTCTGCCTCCGTCAACTCCAACGACTGAGGTTGGCACATCATCGCCTTCTTGCTCCAATGAGCGCGGAAGGCCGCCAAAGACGTTCCCCAGATTCCATGGTCTGCGCGCGTCCACAATCCAGACCTCAACACCACCAAAACTGCTTTGTTCTCCATCAGCATCGATACCCAATAACGCCCCAAGATCCACCAGTCCTCCAACACCTAAACATATCACTATTCCCCCACTGCCGCCCTGACTCTCCATCATAGGTCGTATGACATTCCGCCCAGCCTTCTCGAGATCCGCATATCCAGCAATTGGTTGGATCTTATGGCCTATGTAGTCGCGTTTGAGCAGTTGGGTAAGAATACGGCATCCGCATAGCGCATCCGGCTCGAGGGCTACCAGTATTTGAACTTGGGGTGATAGTATATGGTGTGTCCGTTGGAGATGGAGGTATAATGTTGAAAGCAGCGACCGTGGAAGATACATATTTACAGAGGTTCCAGCGCGTCCCTAGTCATGCCAGATTGAGAAAATGGCAGACAAAAAGTGTTTGCAGTGCAATTGCTTGCTGGCACTGCAGATGGGTACGCGCTTTGGTGAACCAGGACGCGTTTGGGGGGTTGATAAGAGACGACTAATTCGTAAAAGCGTGCTCCAAAAGGAGTGTAATTTCGTCCTTCAATGGAGCTACTGGAAGCAATGCCTTTCACGGGAATATGACGCCGCAATTATCGTTCTAGGCTTTGGTGTGGGTTTGCATCATGACAGGCTTCTTGGTGTTGAGAAATCGTCAGCCAGTCGCGGTCCACTCTGGACGCGACTTTCAGCATAGCGCTAATTACTACGCGCACGCCTGACGCCTTACTACGTCCCTGTGCGTCTCTTTTCAAACAACACTTCAAATAGATCTTAAAGCTGACTATTCTCTCTTTGATAACCCTAACTTTCTTCAAATAGAAACTTATAGTTAACAATATCTTGATCCTACAAGTTTTCTCTCACATGGCAAGAAGCATGGCATCTGCAACTTCCCTTGGATACCCTCACCCCAACAGCTTGACCAATATTTTACGAGATCTATTACTTGGAGCCATTGATAGGAACCGAATATTAGGACTTCGAGGGTTAAACAGCATTTTAGCCTGGTAACTTAATTCCTAGAGCCATTCTCCAGAGTGCCTCGCTACCCCTGAGCCCCTGTCTTTCGCCAATCAACACCTCGCTTATCGAACAAGCCAAGCTCAGTTGTGGTACGCATCAAAAAGTAGCAGATAAGTACCATTGAAACTACTTTGCATCTTGGCCGCGATTAGCAACTCTTGGCATATTAAGTGAGTAGGGATATTCTAGTATCTTTCTGCTAGTATGTTCCTCCTATATAAATCTTAATAAGTAGACCAAAGATACTAGAGATTTGAAGCAATTTCTACTAAGAATTAACTATATTTAATTAGTTGGCCCATAGTGTACAATGTTATATCTAAGCTACCTGAAGCACTGAAACACTTCATTATTAGCAAAATACCAATAGCCCTACTCGGACTTATAGTAGGTTCATGTTGCCGGTTAACAAGGAGCGCTAAAAAGGAGTATCAAATATACTAGTAGTTTCCTGGTGGTGATACACTTAGTAACTTATCAACGACCATTAACTCCAGGCAGTGGGTCATTATGACTCCTCTTTATTTCACTAGTCTTATACTTCGTAAATGCATAGTAGTAGTTAGGAGGTTCCTACAAGCATCTTTGCCGAGGGCGGGCTCTTAACCACCGTGTTATCGCCATCAACAGTGTAATTGATTACCTAGCAGATAGTCAGTATGTACACAGTGTATTATGCGATTGTTGTCATGCTGGCTACTAGCTCCATTGGAATCCTATCTATGCTACTCCTAATTTGCATCTACTTTAAAAACAGTTGACATGTCCCCGAGTCAGTCTTTCTGCATTTCCCACTTATACATTCCACAGAAACTCTCTTGCTTTGAGACCACCAATCTTTTCACGATGAATTCTCTCACTTTGCTCGTCACTTTTCTGTCTGTCGCAGTAGTAGCCACGACTAGCTTTCTGGTCATCAACACCACATATGACCTTCTCCAGGGTGCAGCTTTCGAGTCCTTATTTTATGAGTAGATGATGAGCCTTGAGATAGTAGCATGCTATTATTATAAGAATAAATCCTAAGTTTGGACGGAAGTTCATCTGACTTGCTGCAGACGTCAAGCCGGTGAACGTTAATCTGCAACAATACCCACATTGGACATAGATACTGCATAAGACCCTTTCACATTTTTCCAACAAGGCTGTTCAGTTCTCCAACTCGGCAAGTTGTTAAAGTAACTGTGCCGCTTTGATTAGGAGCATGGATACTATTGATACTGCCGCATAAAGCATTTCGTACGTCATAATCGATCTTTCAAAATCGACTCCTTGATAGTGCCCAAGCACTGCAGATCTGTTCTTGAGCTAGGTACCATTCTGTTGAGATCCTATAGGTTATCCATGTCTGTCAATACGCTGAATTTAAGGCAAGGAGTGGAAGTCCACCAACTCCAACAATTGGAGCCCGTCCCCTGTTCACAACAGTCCGCTTGTTCGAAGACCATTACTTGGAAAGTCTTTTCTTCTTTCTATGTCTAGATCCTCATCTTACGGAGAATCCCAATGAAATTTCCGTAGGATTTTCCAAAGCCCTGCTCCGAATACGATATACTTTGTTGACCCACAAGTAATAGAACAATGGGAGGTTCTTGGTCAAATGCTCAAATGCTCAAATGCCTCTGTTCGCACTTCTCTAGTGTCTGTTATTGCCAAATACTTTCCCCACTTCTTTCACTTTATTAAGATGTCTGCAAAAGCTTTGCCTAATGCTGATACTTCGGCCTCGCGTCAGTCACTTCAGTATGGTTGCTACATTATCTATGCGTTCGCAATGACGATTATCTGTTTGCGGTAAGTACTATTATCCCTTTGATGTTGACCTTACTGTTTTCACTTTGACTAATACCCTTCCACCAAGATAGATTATATACGCGCTTAATATTCATCCATTCATTAGGATGGGTCGATTACTTTGTGATCGTAGCTACGCTTGCTTCCACTGCAGTAATTATAACTATGCCATATGCGTTTGGCTTTGGAATTCGGCTTTACGAAGCGGTGTTGATAAAGGATCAGATCCTCAACGCTATAAAGGTATGAACTTCTATTCCAGGTGTTTATAGTCGCAAGACATTACGCAAACCAATGTCTCGAAGGTTGCTTGGATAACAGGGATATTCTATCCTTCTTCCATCGCGTAAGTAAAGTCTTTGTATCTACAAATTTCACTCCAACTTCCAAGAGTAAGTTGTGAAAAATGTTGCATTGTCAGCCTGTATCTTGACCTCAGCAATACACCTTTGCACCGCAAAGTCCTCTATGGTCTTGGTGGCGTGATCGTCGCACAAGGAGTCGGCTGTGCTATTGCTGTTGTCTTAGCTTGCAACCCCATAGACGTAGTATGGGATTCCTCTCTTCCGATCCACTGTCAGAAGGGTGTCTTAGCCTTGAAGGTACATAATGTTTGTTATGTCAAAGTGTTTGCATGCCTATTCCCCTATTTTAGCTGCAATACAGTGGATCTCATGGAATCTCACAGTACTTTAACGGAATATGGCCTATTATAAGCGACGTCGTACTCGCTATTCTCCATATTCCAGTCCTCAAACAACTACAACTCTCATATCGCAAGAAGGTCTCTCTAGCAATCCTTTTTTGGTTCAGGCCTCATAGTCATTGGCGTTACAGCAGCGAGACAAGTCTTGATCTCCATATCATTCTCTCGCGATTTCACATGGGAATGAGCATGGACAGCACTTCTAGCAAACCTCGATATAAACTTATCAATCATCTGCGCCTGTGTACCTGTCCTCAAAGCTTTGGTCAGACAAGTAACTTGCCTTTTTAATTCCTCAGGCGGCGGATACAGCATCAAAATCCCATCACATCCGACAAAGGTAACCCCGGCGATGATAAGAGAATGCGGACGACGAAGTCGAGTACAGCCATATATTGAGTCTGCTAGCACGGAGCAGATCAATTTTCAGGGTCCGCTTGAGAATAATCGGGAGGATATTGTTGGAAGCCAGGGCCGTGGGTGCATGTTGGAGACAATAGTGGGCATCTCGTCAAAACAGTCATCACCTCGGACCCGAGGTCCGAGGAGACTGATGCTATTCAATTAAAGGATATAGGACTTAATGGTGTTTTTAAAAGTATAGAGACTTATGTTGAGTACGGGAAAGCAAGATAGTGTTTGCTACTTGGGTTTTGAGAGCGGGTTTAGTATACTGGAACTGGGGCACTTGGACGAGTGTTTCTTCTATCTAGATTTTGAGCCTGGTTCTGCGATGGATGCATGTCTTTTCTTAAGCTATTAATAAATGCCACTATATTTAAACTTTCGGTAACTCAACCAAATGCATTACAACGTCCTTCATATTTAATGATAGCGAAAAGCCTGACTCTGGAGTGTCACTCAAGTGTATACGTACAACCAATTGAGATTTCCTTAGGTGCTTTGGTGCTAACCCACAATTTAGATAATACGACCCGGAAACCGGTAAGAACGAAAAAGGGGCGGTTCGCTTGGGGAGACATTTCTGTAAGGTAGGTTGAGTACGATACGATATATTATACAATGCTTATAAACCGAAGGAAACCGATTAGTACTTCTGCGTATATTGGCATAGTAGCATCCATAAGCTGTGGACTGATAATTGCGTTGGGCTAACTTTCCTCCGCGAATGAAGCTATAATTAAGCGAGGATGGCGAAATCTTGCACGAATATGATGAATATTAGAGAGAGCGATGATAAGACCACTTATCATTGAATCGAAGGGCCTTTAAGCCGTATATTACACGATTCCCAACAACATTATTTCTTCAAAATAGCACAATAATCTTTCTTCTATTTGTGCACACGTTCACGGAATTCTCTCGCGTGACATTTTTCTTGGTTGTTCCGTCCAACATCCTTGTTTAGTTTACGATATTGACTGAGATACTG
Source organism: Pezicula radicicola (assembly GCA_003008705.1). Classification (NCBI taxonomy): domain Eukaryota; kingdom Fungi; phylum Ascomycota; class Leotiomycetes; order Helotiales; family Dermateaceae; genus Pezicula; species Pezicula radicicola. Next base: position 528,735 of record PDUO01000034.1, read on the forward strand.
TTTATCTACCAGATTCATATCGGATACTATGGGTTCAGTTTCTAGGCACGTAGCAGTCATTGGAGCTGGTGTAAGTGGTTTGACCGCAGCAAGACATCTTCTAGCTACGGGACTCGATGTTACAGTTTTTGAGCGGTCATCTACTGCTGGCGGAGTGTGGTCTTACGATGAGAGGCCCGCCCCTGAGCCACAGTATCCATCAACAAGGCCTTCGATTGCAGACTTTGTGATTGATAAGGAAACTGGAAAAGAAATAGTTGAGCCTGGCAGTGACCAAGATATCGAGCTTCGCTTTGCACCGACCAGGTTAGCATTTCTCATGTTCTAAAAACATTCTTCAAAATCTTAGTTGGTTTTGCTTTGGAAGAGTTATACTGACATGGTATGACTTGAAGTCCAGCCTATGATGGTCTTACCAATAACATCTCCACCGTACTCCAGGAACTAAAGGAATATTCGTGGAAAGAAGGAACAGGAGACTTTGTGAACGTAAGAGTTATCGGGAACTACCTCCAGTCATTTTCAAGAAAGTTTGAGGTCGAACCTCTTATTAAATACAATACTAGAGTCGAGAGTCTAGAGAAAGAAGGCTCCAAATGGCGTTTAGATTCAACTACACTGATTAAAGAGGGACCGAGAAAGGGCGAGAAAGACCGCGCAACAGATGTAAGCCAGGACTCGGGCAGAACCATGGTTTCAGTTGAGAATTCTTACAAATACTAGGAGTTCGATGCAGTGGTGGTAGCATCAGGTCATTACCATGCTTCTAGAGTTCCAGATATTCCAGGTCTCAAAGAAATAAAAGCCGCCTGGCCAAACCGAGTTACACACTCTAAAGGCTACCGAAAACCAGAAGAATTCAAGGGGCAGAACGTTCTCCTAATCGGTGCTGCAACGTCGTCTACAGATATCGCAAGGGAAATTAGTACTGTAGCAAAAAAGATATATCAGAGTAGTCGTGGAGGAGAATTCGACTTACCAGCCAGCTTTCTCCCAGAGAATGCAGAACGAGTTACAGGAATTGCAGAATTCTCACTTGGAAAACGAGCTCCTTCTGCCGAGTCCGACTACCCTTCAACGAAGGAGGATTTCATGACTGCAGCAGTCACGTTGACTGATGGACGAATAATCACTGATATCGATAGAATAGTCATCTGTACAGGCTACCACATCTCGTATCCCTTCCTACGAGATTTTCATTCAGATTTCGTGGCACCTTCGGAAGCAAACGAGACTGTCCTCGTAACAGATGGAACTCAAGTTCACAATCTTCACAAAGACATATTCTATATTCCGGATTCAACTCTAGCTTTTGTCGGTGCGCCTTACTATGTTGCCACATTCACGCTCTTCGAATTCCAATCCATAGCCGTCGCTGCAGTCTTTTCTGGAAGAGCATGGGTGCCCAGTGAAGAGGAAATGCGGAAGGAATATGCAGAGAAGGTTCTGAAGAAAGGGGTTGGAAGACCGTTTCATTCACTGAGAAATGAGGAGGTTGAATATGTGAATGATCTTCTAAGTTGGATTAATGGCCAGGCGGCCCAAACAGGTGGGCATCGCTTCGAGGGTCATTCTGAAAGGTGGCTCAAGGAGAAGGAACTCGTGATGGAAAAGATTAAACAGCGCAATGGAGCCGAGAATTTCGAAGGAGATCTTTTTGGCGATGAGCAGAAAGCAAAGGCTGTTGTATAACCTTTGTTTCCTTTTCTGATTTAGGTCCGGATTTAAATCTTTGGGAGGCTGTGGATAGCCATTGGTCTTGGAAGTTAGATTTGCTTATATTCTGTTTTGGGCAAAGACTAGAGCTGACCAGCTTTGAATAGAATGGTTAGACTTGAGGAGTGCATTACTTAAGGTAGCTCTGTATCATTTTTTTTGTGCTGATGTCCTTACCATAAGCTAGAAAATGCTGTTCCTCTTACCAATCATAGAAAGGTACACGAAAATTAATGTTCGAATCGGTCGTACGTACCAAATAATCCTCCAGCTAATCATAGTATCCTTTTAAGTAATGTAGTTAAAATTTAAGGAGTAATGCAGACTAGTAAAAGGACGTGTTTCGTAGATCCATGTTGATGTTGTGCATATATTGCTAAATAAGCGAATTTCAGCAAATCAAAAATGGCATTGTGGCGGAGTGGTTAACGCGACAGCCTAGAATTTAATTTGATAGCTGTTTCCTTCGGGAGCACAGGTTCGAGTCCTGTCAATGTCGATTTTTTTTTTTGGCTTTTTGTTTCAACTTACTTTTGGGGGTTTGTTGTTTATTTTTTGGCAGCGTTCCTACTTTTGGCAAATTTAGGTGCCGATGTAACGCCTTCGGAAGCTTGCCGAGCCTCGGGCTAGGTCAATCATCAGAACAGGCACTAAGTTGCCGTAACATTAATACCTTTTGTTATACTAGACGCCTTCCTCTTCCTTTCGCACCACCTAAATTATAATGGAAACGATTTTGATGGCTCATTTAATGGGATTTTTGTTTTCTCATTTAGCATCTGTCTCTGTAGCTGGGACTTCGTGGGGTGGTTAGGGGGTGACGCTCGCTTAGTTAGTTTTAAGGAACTAGCCCTAAATTTGATTTGGCAAGACGATTACTCCGAAGAATTGAAGAAGTACTGCTCTTTAATGTCAACCGTAATACGGGTGATCTGTTCAGTAGAAGAGTTTTAAGGGGGTGCAGTATACTGCAGAACTGTACAAGTACAAGACTAAACACAACAATGGATTCAATGATAGCACAGAAAATTGATGTGATGGAAAGAGATATGGACAATAGTAAATCAAAAATTGTGAGTTGGATATCCCATTGGAAGTAATACCTAGCATTGTCTGCCGTTTTCACCAATTCAAACTATGTCAATCACTGAAGGAACATCCAATCGACCTCACTAGCCTCAATTCCACCATCAGCTAATTAAGGAGTGGCAATAGTCACATCTATCATGCTTACATTGAAATGATTAGATCTTGGCGTCTTCTTCTCGCTTCGTAACTAGTTGCTCGTCGCCTGTCAAGGTTGCTATTTTAGCATAGGATGTGCGTAAGTGAACCTAAGTAGGCTGGGCAAATGTAGCAAGTGAGTCTAAAAAGATGAACTATATTGGACGACTTGTGGTGAAGGCGCTAAACTTAGTTTTTAACGAATAAGGTAATACCGGAGTCACACGTTTAGTTTTTGTAATTTAGTATCTGCACACTTTGGCATTTCGGTAGAGAATATGGAAAGTAAACAACCAGTGTGGCAGCTTCACATGTCGAACAATGCCTGGGAGTAACCACACAATAACGCCACAGTATAGTTTCTCATTTTCGAATATAACCTACGAGCCAGCTTGGGAGATGATAGCCTCAGCAATTTCAGGATAAGTCTCGTAACCAACCGCAGCACCATCGCGAATAAGAGAAGCGCTGATGGACACTTCCAAACCGAGGCCTTCATCTCCAGGTTGGATTGGATCTTGGTTGACCTGGGCACAGCTTGTGAGAAACCGAAGTGAAGAAAGTGTACATAAAGGGTTAGAATAACTTACAGTAACAACTCGCCATCTCAAATTGTCAATCAAGAACGGCTTGACATCTTCCGGCTCAAGGGATGCAAGTTTTCCAACCTCAATGTAGTCAAGCAGAATTGGATTGATCGGCGTACTGTCAATAGCAAGCTGGTTCGCTTGGGCTTGTTGTGCGCAGTTGTCACATGCTTCGCTTGGGGCGACGAAGACATGAGTTAGGCCTGCTAGTGTTGGCCTGATCAAGTAGTCTTCTGTCTCCCTTCCAATCCTCTTGGAATCTCCTATAAAATAATAGAGCGTGAAAGCTCCGTTCTGAGAATGTCTACCGTATATGATTGTATCAGTTTCTGAGACATGGAAAAGTGACAAGAGTATCTTACCGCAACACTGCTATGTCGACATACCACCTTCGGAAACATTAGCGTTATGATTGTGTACTAGTCTATCATGAAAAGAAGTATCTTACTGTCTCAATGTCACGTCGTTGGTGCTGCTGCTAAGAGCGAATGGTTTCTGGACTACATTAGTGATAGCAGAAATCCCGGTCTGAAGACTGTCCGCCACAAAGTTGCTCAGAAGAGGACCATCTTGAACAAAAGAAGTCTTCTTGTCAAAGTCGAAGACTTGAGCTTTAGAGACGTTGATATACTCCATCTCTTTTGGCGGCTTTCCAAAGGAGTCTGTTGGAGACTTCCTCACTGACCAAGAGTGTAGTTCTTCAAACTTGGCTCGGACCTGCTTGGCGGAGCTGGATGCATCTAAATGTGGATAGCTGTATCCAAAAGGCTCGCACTTTTTGGATTGGAGCGAGGTCCAGAAGTTCGTCGCGGCGTCAGTAGCGCCATGTCTGGCAATTTTTCGAAAGGGATATAGGGCCATCTCTTCGACAAAGTTCCCCCCAACTTTTGTTTTTGGGAGCCAGCTGTTCGGATGGGTCGCTTGATAAATAGCAAGCATTCTGTCAATGTTGCTGTAAAATATTTCTTAGCATCAAAAACATACAGAAAGCGCTGTTGTAGATTAGGAAGGGATCACATACCAATGATGCAGCCAAAATACTGGATCAAAAGCCGCCACTGGAACACGAGCCATATGACCCATCAGTTTCTCACTGATTGACACACCGCCGATAGTGCCGTGATAATCGCCGTGTAGCTGTTCCAATGAACTGTGGTAGATTTTAGTACCATTTTTGCCCAGTTCAAAGTGTCCATTGGTAGCAAATTCATCGTAATCCTTATACAGATCAGTCAAGAAATTGAGGAATGTAGTAGTCTTTCCTTCGCGGTCTTTGTTTAAGGCTAGATTCATCTTGTCTGTTGAGCTCTTATCTGGGTCTGAGTCGTTTGGATATCTGGTCGTATTTTGCATCGAAAAGCTGAAGAATTTTTGCCCTTGCTGGAAGTCGTTATCAGTTAGCATGCTGGAATTGAAGAGATGCTCGGTTCAGAACTTGGGAACTTCTTACAGGAGTATTGACTGGCGATTTAAATAGCGACTCCCATTGTTTGGCCGGAATAGTTTTGGATTGGTCTTTCGGGAATTGATATTTGTACAGGGGATTCGGAATTGGTTTTAGTTCGTTGTCGGGATATTTGCGAACCATCACATTTTCCTCCGTCAAGATCCTGGGCATGGAGAAGTCATATGGATAGCGAGTTTCCTTGCCGCCACTGATAATGCCGGGAAAGATGACCTCGCCGCCACGTGGTCGGAAGTAATCCCAGAAAGGAAGACGAAAGGTGATTGCAGCTGCTTTGTAAGTTTGAGCCACTTCTGGGTCCGTGTATCTTCTGGCAATGTCCTGGACTTTTGCAAATATAGTTTGCTTCGACCTCATTAGCAAAGTGATATTGGGTTATAAAAACGACAGGGACGAGGTGGAATATATTACCTCCATCATGGCAACGTAGGGTCTATGCCAAGTGGGAAACAAGTCGTACCCATGAGCACAATATCCTCCTACCTTTGCCTGAAATCCCGGCCTTGGCGGAGCTTCTACTTTATCCCAGTATTGGTTTGGTAGTCCATGAATACCTGCTTGTATCAGTAAGAATTCAGGAGAACACTCCGTTAAACAGAAGCAAACCAGCGATTGAGAAATAGCCCATCTTATCTTGAGGCTTGCCCTCTTCCTCCGCTTGAATTTCAGCAAGTGCGAGGAGATAAAGATTGAAAACATTTCGCTTTTCAGTGAGGAGTATGTCAATATCTTCTCGTGGCTGGACCCCAGAGACATGCTTGAGGCCAAGGACAACGCCGGCGTCCTGAGCTGCGATGAGCTTGTCCATTGTGGCTTAGAAATTCTTGCGATATTCTGTTCAATTTAAAAATTGCAAACTATTTGAACACTGGAGCTCGACGGGATCACTGATGTTATACTTATACCTCTACTAGGGTGGATGCGTTCGTCAGTTCTCACAGCGGCTTGACCTAGCACTGTAGGGGCTGAACTGCATGCTCAGCATTACGTTCTTGGCATGACACATGAATGTAAGTATTTTGCGGATTCAAAAAGCAAAAGGCTTCAGCTGCCGAAACAATGTAACTTGAATGAGACTTTGTAGTACCTATGCCACCAATCGAATGACAGATGAGACTTTGTCCAAGTAGGACAGAGATGCAGATCTTTACGCAAGGAAGAATGGCCACCGGAACTGGAATTTGGTAACGAGGTTTGCATACCAAGAGAATATACGAAAACATAGTCTCTGCGCGCCTAAGATGTCTCGGTATATCCCGCCAATGATATCAAGACATGTGTGACCATCTACGCAGCTCATCTGAATGGTAAGACTACTGAGATTTCACGGCATCATTGCTATTCTGTATGGAAACTATGGCATTTTACACGTGAAATACAATATCCTGTACAGGAACTAATGCCAAAGTTGATACCTCACCCCGCATTTCTATAGCAGGCAGTTAGGTACATCTAATAGCGGAACTTAAATACCAGTCACTCGAATCAAAGAGATCATCATCAGCCAACCCCCAATGTCACCGTACTGAACCCCTCACTCTAGCGCAGGACCGCGTATCAATGTAGAGATAGATGCATCGCTAGACTTTTGCCTAGACTTTTGAATTGCTTTTTAAAATTGGGAAGCAAGCCTCAAATGCTAAATTCAGTCCGACTGATTGGTCCTTTAGCCTTGCTCCTCCTCAGTTCGTAACACAGAACGTCGCTACACAGGACGCCACAAGCGATCCGTACTCAAGAAATCCTTGCCCAGGAATGAAACCCCGCAATATAATTGTATACCTGAATCCGACGGGGAAAATGTAGTACGAAGATCACTATGTTGATGTATAGAAAGGTATGTGATTCAGAGGTTTTGTATGAAACCCGTAACTACTATTAATTAGGTTTGTAAGCTCATGAGGCTGAACATTCGGCGCTAGAGAAACCGAAACATGTGTAATTTTCTAGGAGTAGGCTGGTATCTTCATTTTGAAGATTTGCCTTTCCTCCATTGATCTGGTATTTTGTCAGTCAGAAAATGAGAGTCAGAAGTAGATGTGAAAGGCACTATATATGAATAGTAGATAGGAGGCGTAATGTAAGCTGTTACCAAGCTTATGTTCCCTAAATCTTTTACTAACATAGTTGATGATCCTTTTCAATTTGACACAGCAGCAAGCAATAAATGACGAGGAAACCATGAAAGCAACGAACATCTCTTCTTTTTGGATTTAAATTTAGAAGTCGAGCAAGGCATAAGATTAAATTCATTTTAATTTTAAAATTACCTGCAATATAGCTATTACAAGAATTCATCAAATGTAACTTATTATATAAAGGACAATATTCTACTATTTAAGTGCTTAATAATAAACAAAGAAGTATTCTTACCACTGTATTACCTTACAAAACCGCAAAGTCTTTTTTCACAATGGCATAGGTATCTCAAATTCAAACTTTGTGAGGACGGAAATGTTGCTTAAATTCCATCCTAGGTGCTCTTCCTCTATCTACATCTAAAAAGTGTAAGAGCGAGTGACAACTGTATTCATATGTACAGTTCAAAAAAGGAATCACAAGAAACGAACACACATTGTTCCAGCGACCATATCCCAAGCGCCTGATGACTAAAACCCGTGTAAGAAGCTAGCCTACCCAAATTCAATCCTGGCAAATCGTCATCGGTAAAATCATTGTTGCGTCACTAAAATACTGAGTTACGCCAAAGTAGAAAGGAGAAAAGGATAATGCACGTACTCTCTTCAATTGAGCATTTAAACCTACTTAAGTGCAAGGAACTCCACATTTAAAGCATTGTCTAAAGCACTATTAAATCCACATAATTAGTTCAGTCACCACTCTTTCATACTAATTAAGGAAAAGAAAAAAAGTGGAGAATGCAGGGGAAAAAAGGAAGGGAAAACAAACTTGGAAGAGTCCCTCAGGGCAAGCATGTCCTGGTCCACCACCTGGGCATCCTCGTGGAATAATAGGATCCTCGTAACGAGCAACAATCTCCTTCTCGATTTGAGGAGCTGCGAGACCGATTGCAGCGAAGAAAGCGATAAGGATGATTTGGGAAAGTATATTGATTGATTGATTGATTGGTGTTTTCGGGGTTGAGGGTTTGAAAGTTGGTTTGGCGGTGAGTTGTTTGGATTTGGTTGGTTGGTTGCTTGAAGATGTGGATGAGGATGAGATTGTGTTGATGGATGTTGTTGAGGTGAGAGGAAGAAGGTGTTTATATACTTAAAGAAAGAGCTTGGAACTCCTGATTTTCTCCATGATCTTGCTGGATGTAAAAGAGAGTAAGAGAGCAAACAGGTTGGAGACGTTGCATTGAGATCCTTCAGGATGATCTTTTGGGTGAAAAGATGATGCGTTGTACAGTAACCGACAATTAGTAATAGGCGAAACACGTCAAAACGCGATTTTCTTCGACGCGACTTTTTCTACCCACCAACAACAACACCCTTAAAATGCCACCTATACGAACTCCCCTAACTCCTGCTTCTGGCAATCGAAAGCGTGGGCCCGAATTGAAACCATATCTACGTGGGAGGATTATGGGCGAGTGGAATGCTGGGAAATCATATGCTGAAATCGAGGAGGAGTATGGGCTCTCGCGAGGGGCTGTAGAGGGTACTATTAAGAACGACGAATTCAGAACGGATGGAGCCTCCCTACCTCGACCTGGTCAACCAAGGATATACTCGGACCGCGACAATCGAATGATGCTACGGAATATTCGATTACACCCGAAACTCACATTTGAACAACGTCGGGAAGAGACTGGACTAAAAATGAGTAACTCGACTATTAAGAATCTTTGTCGGGCAAATAGGATACATCATTGGCGCGCAAAGAAGCGCCCCGAACTTACAGAGGAAGTAGCTGCAATAAGGCTTCTTTGGTGCCGCTGCCGGGCACATTGGGATGTCGAAAGGTGGAGGAAATATATGTTTAGTGATGAGTGTTCGGTAGAGCGGGGGTCTGGAAAATCGATCGAGTGGGTAATGGGTATCCCGGCCGACAAATGGAAGCCAGAGATGGTTACAACATATAAAAAGGGAAAGGATATAAGGGTAATGGTCTGGGCAGCATTTTAGGGAGCTGGGGAGAGGTCTGAGTTATATATAATGGACCGCGATTTCGAATCAAAGAAGCAAGGGTACTCGGCAGCCTCCTACCTCAAAGTTCTCGAAGATCAAGTACTTAAACACTACTACAATGGCCTTATATTCATGCAGGATAATGCCCCTATACATACTGTACACGCTATTAGGGATTGGTTCGAAGTAAACGGTATAGATACAACAGATTGGCCCCCTTACTCCCCGGACCTTAACCCTATCGAAAATACTTGGTGGGCACTCAAACGTCTAGCTATGGAGATGTTCCTAGAGGTTATGAAATCAACAGGGAAGACAGAGAATGATAGAAAGAACATTGAGGAAGCTTTAAAGGTAGCATGGGAGGCCTTACCTAACTCTCTTTTTGAGTCATTAATAGAGAGTATACCGAGGCGAGTTGCAGCTTGTATTGAGGCAAAGGGGTGGTATACAAAGTACTAGACAAGGGATTTACTTTCTGAAAATTTAGGGTATTATATGTACAGGTTAGAAGAGGTTGTGCATAAATTTGTATTATAATTGGGAGTGTTTTGATGTTTTGGTAGGGTTTTCGAATAGTAGTATGATTTCTGAATTTCGCTCGCTTAATGGTTCAGTCTAATATTAATTGTCTAGTACTGTAATGCTGTGCAAGCCTCCTGTCCATCCATTCATCCATTCACATCTTCGAAGAGTTGAAACAAGAACCTCACGTAAATGACCTCCTGTTGAAGTGATCTCGCATCTTGTCTTCTCACAATAGAAGTATGCAATATCTATCAGTAAAGGAAGGTATATTATCCTAGCTAGATGGAAGAAGTTGTGAATGGATATGTCAATCAGATGGTTCCTCTACAGGGAAGTGCGGGATGTCATGCCGAAGAAAAAATGAAGCTTTGGGCTATATATGTGGATACTGGTGAGATTTCGATCTTTGGAAACCTGGCCGCTCCCTTGCGCCACTTCGTAGAACTTTAAACACTATGCTGAATTCCTTCTTTATCTTTTTCAACTTAAGCAGTATTTACTTGTACTGAAATAAGGTAAGCCAAGACGAATAGCAATAGAGGTGCAATTGATTATAGCATTTATAGTAGCATTCCTAAGGTTGCTTCAGCCATCCTTAGGTAGTTTTTCTTTGAAATATTAGAATCATAATTAAACTTCCTTACTAGAAATGTATGTCACTGTAACGCCTCGTCCAACAACTAGGTAAAAGCAAGCATTTCTAAGCAGAAAGGCCGACATATGGCCAGCCAACTATATCGATCCTCTGACATGGCGGCTAAACACCTCCTATAAAAGCTATGACAATGCGAAAACAAAAGAAAAAACAAAATATAGAATTCTCCCACTAAGTCGCAGCTTATCGACTGGTTGTTAAGCGAGCGCTTAACTGATACACATCTAAAATCTGACAATTCTACAGCAGAAGGGGTACAGTATTATAGACAGATCTAACATGCATCATGCCTAGTCGCTTATGCATAATTTTAGCGAATAGCGATCTCAGCTCGCTAGTCCTGCCGACATCAACTCTGCCGCTTAATCGCTAGAAGAACCTCAATAGCAAATCATAATATTTCAACTACAATTGGAAATATAAGTTGCTGAATAGTAGTATTCTACAACGAAGCATAACTACTGAAAACTAGAATGCTTACTTCTTTTCACCAGTTCTGTAGTCCTGAAGTCACTAAGAATACAATGAAAGGACCATACATGAAACAGATGAAAATAGCTATATGAACTTTTTTTGGCTTAATTGTGAGAAGGAGGTAAAGTTCCTGATAGTATTACAAATTTGATTTAGTAGTATTTCCGACTTTAAAACCAAGTCTCGAACTTGTAGAACTTAGTAACCACGATAAAACCATTCTTGATCCACCACTTCGACGTTTTTCCTTTCTTTTCTGATTGTTAATGCCGCGCCATAGTATATGGCATGGAGTCTTTTCTTTGGTTTCTGCAGAAGTAAGCAGAGAGAGGCGTAGAAAAGACTCCAAGTTTCTGAATTAAACATATTTTTATGTGAACAAGTCTAGCCGGCTTTCTTTATCACAACCATCCCTTTGCGCATCAACTGCCATTCTTTCCAAGGAATCAGCACCCAGAGAACTTCACCACTACAAAGTATATATAATTTGCCATGCACTTCCTATCGGATTGTACACGTAGCAGTTGACCCACAAATAGGATTAAAACTACAATCTCTTCCGCGGAATCCGATACCACTATGTAACACAGTTAACTTAAGCAATTTAATCTACTCTTAACTAACGTCTCTAACAGTGTTTTCTTTTCCACCTAATTAAAGTTACTAGCTTGACTTTAGAAATGAAATGAACTGAGGTAACTAACTTAATTTAGGTAATTTACTCATCTAGTAACTTTTCTAAAGCTTGTCAACTTCCGCAATCCCATTCTTCCCATCCTATCCTTTTTAACAAGGTCGGCGCGCGGCGCTAGAACAGTTTCAATCACGACGAGAATTCTTCCAGGAATCTTCTCATCGAGCTGGTTTACTTCTCCTTTACTATACTATTGTGTATTTCTGCAAAACGTAGAGAAAATAGGGTGAATCTGCCGAATTTGATAGTGAATACTTGGGGGGACATTTTGGAGAATAGTAGCTAGGTCGATGATTGCGCACTTGACAACTCCCTCATCAAGTAGGGAATGGTTGGAGGTAACGGTTACGAGTAGCACAGTGCTGCACACTATCGAGAACGCTGATCCAATTTCATAGAAAATAAGGAAGGCGTATTTCTATTCCTCTATCAGAACTTTTTGTTTTGAGATGGATATCCATCCATATGCAATAGCCAAATCGTAGAATAACGCCAGATGAATCCCACCATAAGTACAAGCAATAACTCTCCACCCAAATGAGTAGAAGATGTCAAAATCTACGAAACACCACCTAATTGACCTTCTACACCACCAGTGCCATTCAACTGATGTTCGGCACCACCAGTCTCCTCACCTTTCTGGATCTGCTCAGCCTTGACGTCCGTTCCTTGCTTCCCATCTGCATCCTTATCAGCAACAATCGTGCTATATGGACTAGCTTTGATTTCAGCGTTCATTGCAGTATCGTTAACAGGGGCCGTTGCTTCGAGGGCTGAAGTTGTGACATCGACCTTGATCTCGCCATTTTCGACTTTGAAACCTGATGCTACCTCAGGCTCCTTGACAGCTACCTCAGAATCCTCCTTGGCATTCTTACCCGGATGATGGTTGTTGACCAGCGGGGTAGTATCATTGTAGATTCGAAGCAACATGGCAGTCCGGTCTTCTTTGGCGAGCATGAGATTGAGAGAGTGCAGGGACCGCCATAGTGGAATAACCATACGCTCATCGAAGCCATCTGGTGCATCGCTAGGTTCGATCCGTAAAACACAACAGCCCATGGGAATGGTGTTTACTCTCTCTCCGATCTCACCGAGGTTCTGCCATCCATTATCCGTAACCTTGGGGAACATTTCAATCAAAAGTTTCCGCAGGGTCTCGCGCTTGTACAGACGTACGACGCGCTCTTCGCCGACATAGCCTTCGAGGATAGGCATTCCTTCTGACTGAATACGCCACTTACAAACACCTTCTTTCTGAACGTCTTGCTTCATAAACATCTTTACACCGCCGTGAATGAACTTTATACCCTTACCCTCGTTCTCGGTAAGAATATCGCGGATGAGAGCTGACGTGTAGTAGATGGTCTTTGTAGGATTGCCCTCAGCATTTCGAACCATGAAACGATCGCGAGGGAAACGAGGCGAGAGCTTGTAGAAAGTCTCGATGACCTCAACTTCGGGATGGGAACCGGAGATGTACTTGAAGGGTTCTTCAAATTGCTGTCCACCTTTGTTTCGTCGTGGTGCTTCCACAACTGTTTCACTAGGTCTTTGATCACCTGGGCGAGTAGTGAGATCCAATTCGGCACCTGGGTAGTGAACACTTTGGATTTCCATCCCCGCTTCCTCCACGTCAACATCTTCCTTAATCTTGAGTTTCTTTGTCTGCGCATCGCCGTCGATCTCTCCATCGTCTTCTGCCGAACGTTTAGTTCCAGCAGTTGCGTCAGGGGTAGGGTTTTCTTGGCTCTGGCGAGCAACAGGTGCAGTTGTGGCTTCTTCAATAGATCTTTCCAAATTGTCGAGCATATCAGCAGCCTCAATCTTGGGTGTAACACTGCCTCCAGGAGGTGGTGTTGGTCCTGACTCAATTTCGTCAATCGCAGATATTGGTGGCTTTGGTGCGCTTTTCTTAGCCTCGGACTCTGGGATTGCCTTGAACTCGGACATCTTCTCGAGGATGGAAATGAAGAAACCACCAGTATCTTGCTGATGTGCATAGACCCGCATGCATCGTTCGAATGGGATTTTGGACGATGCTGATTCTGGAGGAGGTGGAAACATGCCTTCTGCGAGACGGTCTGTATGGTGATCTGCTCCGTCATCTCTGATCTTTTGTTGGACACTATCCCAAGAATCAAATACACGACCACCCTTGTCCATCACAGTCCAGGTCTTCAGTCCGGGCTTTCTCTTGAGTTCGGGTAGCTTGTTGTCAGTCTTCAAAAGCTGAACCTTCTCCAAACCTCCACATCGCTCAATGGCGGACGAAATGACGGCCTCGTTCTCGACGGGGTTCATGCTGCAAGTGGAATACACTACACGACCACCAACCTTGAGCATTTGAAGAGCTCTAACTAGAATTCGGACTTGGGTGATGTGAAGGCCAAGAGCATTTCCCGGATTCCAATCTTGCCATACATTGACATTCTTTCTGCATGTTCCGTCGCCAGAGCATGGTACATCTGCCAATATACGATCAAACTTGAGGTATCTGTTTCCGCTGGCGCCTCCAGGGAGCTTGATGGATGGATATAACGTGGCATCGTGGTTGGTAACGATCAAGTTCGGGGATGACAGTCGTTTGAGCTGATGAATAAGCATATGACTACGCTTGTAGTCGGAGTCATTTGCTATCAATAAACCTGTAGCTCTTCCGTAGTCACTAGCATCAACTGCCAATTCCTCAGCAGAATCTCCAGACTTGGGAATAACACCAGGGCTTGTCTCTCGGCCGTCTTCTGCAGCGTGATCCTGAAGTGACTTCCGTACTCGAGCTTCCTCACCACGGTGTACCATCTCCAGAAGCTGGGCAGCTTTGCTTCCCGGTGCGGCGCACATATCCAATACAACCATTCCAGGCTGTAAGTCCATAACCAAAGGTGGAATCATGCTGACAATTTCTTGTCTGCTAATATTTCCAACACTGGTCTCTGAGACAAGATATTTTTGGAAACTTTGGAAAGGTGGGAATCTTCGTACAACGTTCTTCGGGGTTGTCATATCCCATGCGAGTTCGTCGGGATACCATGGAATTGGCTTCGGAGGCTCGACATTCGTGCCATCGTAGTGGGTGATGGCAGATATTTCGGGGATGTACCGCTCTTTCAGCTGCTTCTGTACAGCAAGCGCATGTCTACCCCAGGGTCAGCGTGAAGTTCAAGTTGTATGCAGCATCTTGACAGACCCTTTCGACCCCGCAAAACGGAAGCTATTCGGCAATTCTCTCTTCAAGGCAGCCCAGAAATCCTCTCTCTCCTCCTCTGGAAGTTCCAGAACGCTGTTGTAGTATCGCTCGAACTTTTCATTGTTCTTGGGCATCTTATCGAAGCTCACTCGATTGTCTTCGCGATTGTCTCTTCCCCCACCTCGCCCGCCACGACCACCCTTGCCTCTGTAACCGCCACCGCCCTAGACACTATTAGCAGATTTCGATAAGAAGGGTTGGCGTTGTTACTCGTTTCCCTCCTCGACCCATTGTGAATTGAATGTACAGGTCGACCTTTGGCTGAATTGGTTGAAGATGGGAAGGTAGCGCAGTCGAATCTTTTGCGCAAAATTAAGCTCCTCGTCTAGCTCCTCAATGACGCCGGTGAAAATGGAAAAAGGTTAATCCGAGAGCACGTGATGCTTACCTTATTTGCGAAGTTCGGTATTGGAGTTGGACTCTCTACCCCGAACCTTACAAATACACATACCTTCTACGAAGTAGGTAGATTCTTACACATCTCTTTTGCAAGACTTCTCACATTATTATTCAATCTTCTGTTAAAATTCATTCTGGATGTAATTTGGTAATAATAATTAAACTCATTCCAACAAGCATGCCTTCTTTCAATCCTTTGGAAGCCGTTTACCATATGGAGGGATTGGGATTGAAGAGTAATATTGGTTCACCAGGAAATTTGTTTTACTATCACCGAGGCCTTGATGTTCCCAAGCCTGAGCTGCCTGTGCTGGTTTTGATCCACGGTTACCCTCAATCGTGAGCAATGTCAATATCTTCTTAGCTAGAAAGCTACTGACTATGCCCAGAAACTTTATGTGAGTACTGAGCTAAGTTCCGAGTTCTTATTCGTTGTGTTCAGGAGATATCATATTCTTTTCTTTGCCTCATATTTTATTATTTTTACTATTCGATTTATATCATCCTTGAGATGCATATGTTTCACAGCATTTTGGGGCTGGAAGTCAGTAATTCTATTCTAATGTCATATTTGTAGGTGGCGCCATGTAAGCATTGCACTTAGTTTCTCTTTTGTATCACTCCCAACTGACTGCCATTAGATTGTGCCTCTTCTCCCTCCAGAGATACCACTGTTCATTCCAGATGTACGCTTGCCATTTTGTCCCTGGTCATACCTAATCACTCACCTTGATGCAGATGCCAGGCTATGGAAGAAGCCAACCCCTAGAAGGACCCCACGACAAGCGCAGTGTGGGGAATGAAATTCTGCGAGTATTATCCACATTCATTTCTTCGAAAGAGAAACATCCAATTGTCATAGCCGGTCATGACCGAGGAGCCCGTGTTAGCCATCGTCTCGTAGTTGATAATAATTCTCCCAACTTCGTCATCAAGGGAACCATACTTCTGGATATTGTACCAACCATTGTACAATGGGCATCCTTTGCCAATCCGATCGCAGCATCTTTTGCTTTTCACTGGCCATTGTTGGCGAATGTCGAACAAGCAACAGCGATGATCAAAGCTTACGGTGGGGCTGAGTGGGCGAAAAGCGGTATGAGGAGATGGGCTGGGAAATCCGAAGCTGGGATCGCTAGCTTCGAGGAACACAATGCACTTGAGATTTACGGAGAGTTCTTCGAGCACGAGTCTGTGATTAGGGCAAGCTGCGACGACTATAGAGCAGGAGCCTATGAAGACATTGATGAGGAGAAAAAGGATCAAGAATCTGGGAGAAAGTTGAAGGTTCCTACCATGCTAATCTATTCCGAGGATTATATTGGCAAAAGGTATGACATGGTCAAGGTCTGGAGTGAATGGATTGAAGACAAAAATCTGCTGGAAGATGAGCCCATCGGTGATGGCTGTGGACATTTCGTTGCCGAAGAGGCACCTCAGAAGACTGCTGCTGCTATCAGCAGATTTTACGCCAAGGTTGTTTGACGCCTTAGACTATTTTGAACACACAAGAAGAGGGTTCTTCCTCAATATAATGCCGATACTATTTTGTTAATTACAATTTTGTTGTTTTGTTTCATTATCTCGAAGTCCTTCACCACTTATAATCCACACCAGACTCGTGCTCCATCATATCAAATGTCGGCTTCGCACTAAAGTATCCAGCCTTTTCTGTGCCAATAGCCTGGAATGTATACTCAGCATCCTTATCATCAATCTTTATCGTCTCATGTCCACGACCACCAGCTGCGGCATCCGCCATCAATTGAGCATGGCAGCACTTTTCCAAGCTCATGAACCAAAACACACAAGCCTCGATGCTCTGCGCACAGGTCAAAAGACCATGGTTCTGCAATAATGCTGCCTTCTTTCCGCCCAATGCTTTTGCAATAGCGATACCCTCATCTGCTGCAAGCACGATACCACGGAAGGAAGTGTATATAGCGATATCGTTATGGAAGGCACAGGCATCTTGAGTGATAGTGTCAATTGTTCGACCGAGTGTACAGAATGCTCGACCGTGAATCGAGTGTGAATGCGCAACGCAATTGACTTCTGGACGCGCTGTATGAACCGCATGGTGAATCATGTATGCTGAGACCTATCAGTATCTCCCTACATCTCTGGAAGGGAGTTCCATACCAGCTGTATTCAGCAATCTAACAGGACCACCATCCACCACCTTCCCCTCATGATTGACAAGTATCAAATCCGACGCCTTCAACAAAGGCCAAGCAACCCCAAAAGGATTAACCCAAAAACTCGTCGGTTCAACTGGATCCTGCACAATAAAACACATCAGCCCAACTTCCCACCATGACAACAAAGCCAAAAATAAACAAAACAATGGAGACACTTACACGCAAAGTAATATGCCCAGCAACCCCCTCGTCAAACCCCAATTTCGCAAAAATCCTAAACGCCAAAACCAATCGTCCTTTCAAATATTCCCGTTCCTGATACTTATCCTGAAATTTCGGAGGGTGAGGAATAGATCTATTTGATATTACTCCAACCCCAACCTCAACTTCCTTCTTTGTGAGTCCTGGCTCGTGTGTTGCTCCTACGGCTGGTTCATCCTTACTATTTACGGGTATGGCTGCGCCTGTATTAACTGTGTCTGTTGCTGACGGTGGAGACATCTTCAAAGATTACTTCGTATAATTTGATATTCCTTAGTCTGCCGTTTTTTCTTTTCCGTTTTAGCGGAGGCGTGGGTATGGGCAGTTATTAATATTCTGAGAAGATGGTGTGATATGATTTTTACAGAGGTAGGTCAGCATAGATAGCATAGAACAAGGGTGGGGTGGGGTATGTAGCTTCAAAGGGATACTCGTACGGTAAGTAAGCCAGCCGAGGTGTGGATTGTGGCAATATGGATTTAATGGTGGGGTAAGATTTAAGGTAAACCGAATGAGAGTAGCGGGATTTCTAACTCGTCATGCCGAATAAGAATTTCTGCTTACCTTCGTACTCCTTTTGGAACGGAAGTTAGCTGTTTCTGTTTAGAGGATTCGATTATTTCCGGAGAAGAAAGTTCAGAGTGGACAATTGTGGACAATTGTGGGGTACTCGGTAAACGGTTAGGGTTACAGAGGCGGAATTAGACGAATAGGGGGGAGGGTGGTACAAGCGATCGATCTAGACTTTTGTGTCAGCTATTAAGATCCTACTCTACTAATTTTAATATTTGAAAAGCCGTACTATTTTCACTTAATTAATTCGACTTTAAAATATAGACCTTTGGACTGGAGTTGGTGTTTCTTGTCGGGTAAGTTAAGGCATGTGCCAAGCTGTAAGAAGAGAATTAATTCGGAGCCAGAAAGATAATGTAATTGTTTATCTGAAATATGATCTCTAGCAAGGAGATTTTTGATAAAAATAGTTCATGATAGATAATAGACTGTTGTAGAATAGACTTCTTGATCTCCAATCCACAGAGTTTATCTTAAAACTCCCAGTTGCTAAAGTGAGCTACTAATAGCTTTCAGTAACGCCGGCTTTGTCGACACTGAGGTCAAAGGAAGTCCACGATTCTTCTCTGGAGACATGATCAAAACCAATTTTCGTAACGGAAGCCAAGCGTAAAGAGGAAGAATGAAACTTCGTTGTTGTAGCAAGCCTACGATAGGTAGTATGGAGGTGGTTTGGCCTCGTGATGACGGGAATAGAAAATGTTTGCTCCGGCAAATTGTAGATAGTTTTCACGCACTACTTTCTAGTTTAGATTAATCACACTTGTTACCCTTAATAAATTTCCAGTTCTTTTAGTAGTTCCTGGCGTGATCTTTGGCATGCTAGTGCGACCTTGTGAGTTAGCCATGCTAGATGACGTCCCTGATGCCATCCGACCCCATCACACGATGTAGCTTGAGACAACAGATTTTGACTCCAATAGGTGATGACAACAAGTACAAAATTAACAACAAATTTTCAACCTGTATTCCAGAACAGAAAGGTGTCAGTTCCCTGCTTCAAGTAGGATCACTAACTTCATCGGTCTCATAATAGAAGAAAGGTGATAGCTAATGTCTGAAGTACATGTATAAAGAGGTATACCATCCCTCTTGATATTTCTCAAACAGAGGCTTATTATGGGTGGTAATTTGCTAACTTAGAAGTGTATCCGATTATAGCAAAAGCTACTGCTACAACTCTATAATTATAGTATTTTGAGCTAGAGACTGTGAAAAGTGTACCTGTAAACTAAAGTTAGAGTCTCTAGATAGTAAGATATATCCTAAGCTATAGGAATAAAATCCACTTGTATTTAAAGCTGGAGAGATAACTTAAATGATTCTCTGAAGATTTTCAGTGCCAGATAGATGATCAGTATATTTGACGAGTCTCGATCGGCTGTTAAATCCTGCTAGTATTGACAAACTCAATGCAACATTCGATAAGGTATAATATTAGTAGTATGCACCCCTACCTAAATAACATATAAAATTGTATTTCTCTAGATAAATAAAACATAATTTCTGGACAATGACAACAGGTACTAAATTGATAGCAAATTTCCAACCTTTATTCTAGAGCAAAAACGTACTACTATAGGTGCTTGAAGTTAATGTATGAAGAAGTGCTTGAGACCTTAGAGTTCGTGGCTGACGTCGACGACAGCGATCTGCATGTTAGTCATTATGTTGCGCTGTTCAACTGGGTCGCGCTCCTTGAGGATCAGGTAAGTGAAGATGGTAATGATCTGTGTTGGGCTAGATTACACTATGAGTCCGGGTCTTTAAGGGGCATAGTGCGAGGGTATGTCCACGAGACAGCACCTACGACCGAGCCTCTCTACAGAGATACTAGGGTAATATAGAAACAAATTCCCCGATCTCTAGCTCCTAGTGCTATAGCATAACAAATAGCCCCTAGCTACAGAGCACGTTCCCCTCCCCTCTACTATAGACAGAAAAAATCCTACTACCTTCCAGTTCCGCACTGTCTTACTTTCTAGTACAATCCAGGAACCTCATTTTGGTTCTGTAGATACCCCAGTCGTCCAACTTCTACTAGAACGTAGGATATTAACCCTCTAAAACCTTGTAACTATCGACTAGTTAAAGGCCATGTATTAACGAGGCGTTGCTAGCAAATTCGTACCGTAGGTTCGGCCTTTATATATAAGTGAAGTCAAGTGCAGCATAGAATTTGGCCTACCTATTATATAGAAAAGTATCTCGAGTAATACGTAAAGTATACGGCCAGTGACAGAAGTCATGAGGATTCTTGAACTTTATCCTAGAGTAAAGGCTGTTAGCTACCCGTTAAGGTAAAGCTACTAGCCTCACCGAATCTGAAGAGAGTCTTTAGTGTATGTCCTAAGTGTTAAGGGGAAGCTGTACAACGACTCCGCTGAGGCAGAGATGCGCGTGAATAATAATGCTTTACTAGTGAGATTTATATGCTAGAATCACTTACAGTCTTTCCTACTGTCTATGAAATGACACTTGGTTAAGTAAGGAAGTAGCCGATCTTGGACTTGTTCTTGAAATTTAAGAATCTACTACTAATAAGAGTTATGCTCTATAAGCACTATTTCATTATAGCCTTTATAAAGAAGGGGCTTCCTTATTGTTCCTTGTTGTAAAGGCCTTAGAGTTAAGAGAACAAACTTAACTATATACAATATAGCTACTGTTACTCATGTATTGTACTATAGATTTATCTTCGAGAAGAAACTTCTATGTAGTACCTCAAAATTTTAGAGTAATTATTAGCTAATTAGGAATGTAGGGTAAATAGAGAACGCAAACAAAATATTAGCTTTCTATTCCTATGTTATGCCACTTAGATTTAATTACCAATAAACAGTACTTCTAAAGTACTGCCGCTAGATAATTAACTTGCAAGGCACCTTGAATCATAGAGATCTTGTCCTACACCTAGCTGTTATTATAGAAATGGTAATAACAAACGACTTCATTCGACACCTACATTGTTACTTGCTATTGCCCGGCAATTTCCATACATCAAAATAGTATCCTTCTGACTACTCCATTGAAGAGACGAATTCTTCACTTTGATTACTTCGATGTTAAGTTTGGTCAATTGAGTAGCCGAGAACATCGTTCGAATAAGGAACAAATATTTGTTCCAAAAAATATAGGCTTTTGTAGGTTGTTGTCACTATTTTGGTTGCTGCTACTGTAACTTAATAAAAGAGAACCAAGTGAGAGTCTAATCTTATCGATGTCTCTAATAAGATGCCTAGGCATACCTGGCTTGCTTATCCTTCTTTGTTTAGCTCTCAGGATCTATTCACGGTGCTACTGTAATGCGTTGTAAGTAATCCGAGATCCATCAAGAGAATTGTTGAGTCCTTTACGTAGATCAAGTCCTTGAATCTCATTATCTGGAAATTTGAACCCATACTTTATGGTCGTCTTCATGGAAAGTATAAAATTCTTCCGGTTTAAAATCCCCTCGTCGAACTGCATACAGATGATACCTACCTTATTAATACCAAGCTTGAACTCGTCAATGATAATGGCCTTGATCGCCTGCCTTCAAATCTGTTATTAGTATCGAACACGTACGCATTTTTCTCTTACTGATTTCTAACCAGAGCACTACTAAAACATTATAAGAGAGAGGTATTGTATAGCCAAAGCGTGTGTCTATATCACTAGCCATGTATAATAACGCAGAAGTAGAATGAGCGGTTAGAGAACTTAGTTTCCTTGATTTCTCCAAAAACCACATACCTACGTAATAATAATTGTACATCGTTACTGAGGAGTGTGTTGTGAATCTATCGTTTAGCTTTGGTTGCACTCTATGAAGTAGTATTTAAGTGAAAGACTTGAGTGTACGAGTAATAGGCATGAGTCGAGAGGGAATTTTGTCATTTTATCTCTTTCTCGCAGTAATTCACTCTCTTGTGTTAGGTTTCTGATCTAGGACTACTTAGTGAATGTGGACCAGAGAGCAAGCACTCAACTGCTCTGACTTTGAGGTGTTGTGCACTGGGAACAGGATCTGAGGCGAGTCACATGACCTAGACCTGGACCTTTATTTTGAAGTAAATGTTTCAGGAAGTAAGTTTACTGAATAAGTTGGTATTGAGATACAAGCACTTTATATTGGAATATGAGGTACTTATTGAAGTGATGGTTTGGCAATCACAGGACAGCCCAGAATATGTCATGAATGTCACGTGATAGAAACACTCACTAGACTTTGGATTTATTTTGTCATCTCTTCTAATCCCATACTTCGTGATATACTTTTAAACTTAAGAAAAGAATAAGAAATCGTCATCCCTACCACCGCATCCAGCAAAAGTCTAAAGAGTCCGGTACAGTTAAATAGAAGATAAAAGCTTGGCTATCCAAACACCAGGTAGGTGTACCAGCCACCTCGTTCATCACAGGTGCAGAGTTTCGCACCGTCAATATGTTGGGTATTATAATAGGAACTCACCAATGAGTGCCAACCATACAGGTGTCACACTTACCAGTTTTGAGTAAAGTCCAGCAGGTGTTGTTCAGCCGTTCCACCAAGGCAGTGCTAGGATTGTGCCAAGATGACGTAGCATCAAACCATCGCGCGTGTGACGGTGAGGAGGTGCAGCACATTTGACTCGCCAATATAAATCCAAACCACTTTCTGAGAGATTTCTACATTCATTTTTTAGTCTTCTATCTGGAAACCACTGCGCCACAGATATTGCGTTGTCTTTGTATAGTACGAGTGAGTACCGTAACGCGCAGCGCTCCTTCTGGTCTTCCGTCACCGAGATACGGTACTAATACGGCCTTGAAGCCAGTCACTCAACGCATAATATTATTCACTCAAGCAACACATTCACCGACCTCTGTTAATACCTTAATCATCAATAACTTCTATTCAAAAAAAACTATCCTCCCAATTCTCAGCTTCAAGTTCCCAACCTAAAAGCACCGACCAACCTTTACTCCACCCAAACAGACAACAATATCACCACGTCAAGATGGTCTTCGCTTATGCTGTACACGTACGCGCCGTCCAGGCTTTGTTCACAATCATCGTACTCGGACTTACAGCATACGGTAAACCTCCCATCGCACCCTATCACCCATAAAATCTAACATCATTCACAGATGCAAGTGCTTGGGCCTGGAACTGGTCTCCCAGCGAGGTCAACTTCCTCCTCTTCGTCTCAATATGGACAATCCTCGCACTTGCCTACCTTATGATCACACCTGGACGCTATGAGGTCGCAGCCCATAAATTCGGTATCCTCGCTGCTGAAACCGTTACCATGATCTTCTGGTTCGCAGGCTGGATCGCACTTGCCAGTTTGCTTGGTAAGTTGACCTTCTACCTTGACTTCCTTTCAAATAACTGACCCTTGTTTTTTTTTTGGCAGGTGATATCGGATGTGGAAGTCACTGGGGACCATGTAGAGCTGCTATTGCTGCTACTATATTCGGGGCTTTTGAGTGGTAAGTGTTTTGACGCCTTAGTGCTGTTTTTACGGATGGATGTTAAGTTGCAATTTCAGGTTACTTTGGTGCGTAACGGCTGCCATGGCAGCACTGCACGTCCATCGCACACGCAACACACAAAACACCAAGCATGATCCCGCCATTGAAGTCCACCAAGGCGCCTAAACTTTCATCACAAACTGAGGGAATAGCATGGCCTGATCACTAACGAAGGAGAGGCTTTTGGGATAGATTGGCTTGGAAGTTTATGCGTGGTTTTTGACGGATGCACGGAGTTACGTTCGTTGGGCAAAATTGTTGCCGTTCTTCCACTACGAGGTTTATGAGATTGCCAAATACCCCTTGCTTTTTGCTGGCGTTGCTTGATAGTCAATATATTGTTAATCGAACCGTTCTTAATTCCGGGACCTTCTCAAATTGCCGAAATGGAATCTAGAGAGTAGATGCCAATGGTTCTTCTCCATGCTCAAGAATCTAAAGAGTTTGTCCGTATAGGATCTTGCTATACGGGTAGTACCTACCACATTTAGCAATAAGATTACGCCGAGAATACCCTACCTATATTTGAACGTAAAGAAAACAACTTCCATTCACTCGATTATCATTCCTTAAAAATCACCCCGTGGAAAACCATTACGGTAATTGAAACTAGCGAGCTTGCCTACTTACCCCTGAATCTCTGGGGTAGAGACCCTATAATTTACCGAACGAAGCCCCTGAATCTAATCCTCGATTACTGTAAAGCATTCACAAACTGACAACGGTCATTTTCACACCTCTGTCGGTATTCAAGGGCTTTTCTTAGAATGTTACACGACTGTTAAAACTATACGCCTACATATCTCCCTCCTATACCCCCAAACTTTTATACTCGGCTTCTCTAATAAATCAAATAATTCTCATTTGACGGCTTTAGTTTAGTTCATTTGGAAAAGTGCTAGACTGAAGTTAATTTTGGATTTTATGCAATATTTTGTTGTCTGCTGATCTAGAGGGACTGTGTTCTATCTATAGAAAGCAGCTGCAACTACTATGGAGTGAGGTAAGTAAGCATTGTGTATCGAATTGTTTATCTTGTGTTTGGGGTTGAGGTTGGCTGGAAAATTTTTTGTTCTTGTGTTTGGTAATTTGGGAGAGAGTTTTGTGTTGATGCTCTGTATAGGTGGTGTGGATGTGTGGTTCATGTGTTGTAGTGAGTAAGTGATCCTACCTCCTCTATTTTGGGGATGATTTAAGCGAGGAAGAGGAAGGGAAAGGGGAATGCGAGGGGAGGGGATTGGATTTGTCGATTGTTGATGCTATAGAGGTACCTCAAGATACTTCTACTGGTTAATATGTACTAGAGAATTTGTGTAAATTATTAGTTTGTTGCTAAGATACATTTTCTACATAGAATCAATGTCAAACTAACGGTATCACGTCCGAGTTCACAAGTTCTTACATTTCTTTCTTATTGCGTATTTTTTTATGTGCTCGAATTGGAACTATGATGCAAATAGGTCGAAGAAATAATCTTTTTGGTTGAGAGATTATTGGTTAGGCTTTGCTATGTTCAATATAAAAAAGTATACGGAGCAGAAGGCAAAGGTTGTAGACGTAATAGGATGCTGCATCTCCTAGTCGAGGTGGCAGGAAATGTACCCGAGAAAATGTACGAAACATAGGTAGTCTAGGATCTAACCCAGCAGCAGTTCGTACTCGCTAACTTTTACAGCATCAAATGCTGCCAATTATGATAAATATATCATCCCATCGGTGTAACACAAGCACCTCTACCGCATTTGGGGGAATCGATTCAGCTGGCCAGATCAATGTAGAGCGAGAGAACTCACAACCATAATGCAATAAAGTAACATATTGGTGGAAATGAAATTAAGATCAGTAGTCGATCAGAGGCTGATAAGGAGTAGTCGGTCAGAGGCTGATAAGGAGGATTCGTGGCATGCTATCTGTTATAATATTCTCTATTACCGCAAGCCTAATTTGAACTCTGGTACCGATAAATACCTAGAAAACTAAATATTTTTTAATGCATGCTTGTCAAATGATCTGTTGCTGCCATATAGGTTAAGTAAATAAAACTTTGCAATTAGAAGCCTATGTTTGTTCTTCCTACTCCTATAGGTAAGTATTTGAATTAAAGAGCCGTTCTTGTTATCCTGTTATAAGTGTACCGGCCTTCTCTATTATCTCCAAACACTTAGTATCTTCTCAATTCCGAGGCGTGAAACAACTTATTAGAACATTACCGAGGCCAGTTTGTCAGAAATAATCAAAAAAGTCTCACTGAATATTATAACATTTAGCATAAAAATCTGACAGCCTTTGGTGAATTATTCCTTAATCCCATCTACTTGATAGCTTTACAATAATTCAAGTCTCGAACCCGCTTTACAAGTATAGTGCAAGGGGAGATCCTTCCAGTAACAAAAATTCCATGCAGAGAACCCAGAGGATAAATGAAGGGATCTTATAGAAACAGCGCAGGCGATAGAGTCTTCATGCTAATAAAATAGCTATATCTAAAGAATCATAAGACCGAAGATTCTAAACTTTGAGTGTAACTACAAATTAAATTCCACAAAACTTATTCTACAATTTGCTTGCTATAAAATATCTTGTTGGCATTAAGTTAGATAAATAGTTTTTGTAGTTAGAATCTTATGTTCTATGCTTGCTCTACTTTTCAAGTATTTGCTATAACAAAACTAGGCTTATTTTTACCTAAAGTAATTAAGGAAGAGGAATCTTAGCTATGCAAGTAAACAATATGTTAATCTTCTAGTTGGCTTCGGTTGCGGCTTTCCGTGTCTGCTGTACAACAAATTAGATACGATACTCGTACTAATTGTTGGACAAAATCAGGCGTAGAGTTCTAATAGGATGTAAAGCAAGTCGATCCAGAGTTAATCTATATATAATGCTTCTGCTATAGTAACATCTCCTCAAACTTTGTTAGCAGAAAACAGTAAATTATAACTTGAATCTCTGTCTGATGTTCTCGCCGGTTTTAGGGATTATTTGTTCAATCAGCAGCAGAAAAATAGGCGACGACTTCGTAAATCGCTTGTCAAACCATGCTAAATTACCTAAATTGACTAGATTAGCCAATTTAAGTAGACTACACAAGTCAATAAAATAACCTAGAAAGCGTCTTCCTAAGATCAAGTAAGTTGCTTTGCCCAAATTCGTCAATTCGGAAGAGTTTCATGAACTTGAGCGAACGACGGGCTTGTCAGCATAGCGATAACAATTGTTTATTCATACCACGAATAAGATACCATTACGTTTTGTATATGAGAGTGTTTATTAGAATATTCCAGCTTGAACATAACAATGATAGCCCATACGAGTAGCGGGCGTCTTTTAATCTCGCACAAGTACAACTCTCCAGTAGAAGGGCAGTAATCCACCCCTATGAGTCGTGCGGCTAACAGGAAGCAGGAGGAGCAGCAAACCAGTCCTGCTTCGACTTCCAAAGGTGGAAGTGATATGACGGATAGCCAGCATCGAGATAAGAAGAAGAAGGATTCTGTTAATTGAATTCCAGACTTCTACTTTCCTTCCAGAAACAGTGATAGCTCTTCACGTCAAGATATATTATACTTTTGGTCACAAAACAACTCACTGACAACTACGCAGTAGTGAGGTGTCGCGAGAAGTTTTTTACGTATCTAAATGGATCATACACTGCAACCTCACGAGAGTACCTACTACTATACCGAGTTTCTGTACGATATTGCCGAATTGCTGCATTGCTTTTTCCTCATTCATGTTGATCTTTGCTTCTCTCACTACATCAGCATCTAAAAGGGAAGGTTCTATCAAATGCTGATCACAATGATTTCATCAAACGACAATAATACTATATACAGTATTTTTAATTATCAAAGACCTTGAAATCTATAAAGTGACAAACTTCTGCAGTTGAAATAGCCAAGGCTCAGAACAGCAACGTACTCAAATTCTTCATATCTTGTCAACTCCCTGGTTAAACCTGCTACCGTAAACTAAAGTACAACCAGGCGAATTCGCAGACTACGTCGGCACAGGTTCCTGTATAGACGGTCTCAGCGAGGATGCACACAGCGCCTACTTCGATTTCTCAGATAACAACAACGGCGTTGGAAACTTCTACACTTGTACGGATGGTACGGATTCAGATGGTTGCACAAATGCGGGTGAAGAGCTTGACTCGTGGTATGCTCCGAGTGCTTCTGGTTGTTTTAAAATTATTCATGCAAGTACTTGTTTTACATATAATGGAGTTGATCTTGAGGGTAGCTGTGTTGTGTTTCGTAACCTGTAGGTAGAGTAGTGTAGCGGTGGATGATGACTGAGTAAACGATGACCAACTTGCGAGTTAGTGGCAGATGGTGTATTGGGGTTTGTGTTGGGCATTAGATTGGCCTTCGAGTTAGGCATGGATAGAATTTCGAGTTGGATACTGCCTCATGATTTTTTGAGTGGAAATTGTCGTTACTACATGTTACATCTATGCAAGACTCTTTTGTTTCCATTCAACCTTTGGGATTTGCAACAAATCTTTACCTACAACAATACATAAATACACGCTTAAATTAGACGAAAAAGATGTATACAAAGCACCACAATACCTTAGGTCTAAAAAAATACCCTGCCACTTTTCTAATTTCCCCCTACTACCTTATCCAATATAAACTGGCAATTGGCTCCCAAAGTAGGCCATGGGAACCCTGGGACCAGGTACAAAGTAGTGGCAAGCCCCCCAAAGAAAGGCGCGGAACATCATCATCACCCAAGTATCAACTAGACCTTTTTCCAACTCATCATTCATATGCTGGAAACATGCCATAAGTTGAGGTAAGGACTTAAAACAGTTATCAACTTGGAGTGAAGAGGACTCGCTCATCTTTGACGCTATCTCCGAACATTCTTTTGCGCTCCACTCTCTGTAGTTATCCTCCTTGTGGGCTTTGAAGATATTTGTGAGCACGTGGGATTTCATCACTTCAAGATAATTGAATGGATGATGTTGAGGGCCTGCAGAGTCAGAACCTGGGCCGGAGTTGCAGAGCAAACCTGTGACTTCGTCGAAGAGTACACATAGAGCTTGCATGTATTCAAGCCTTTGTCTGACCTTCCAGTCGCGAGAGAAGTCTGAAGACTCCCATTCTTTCCAATTTCTTGACAGCTCTCCCATTTTCCAATACGCCCAACATGTCCACCTGCCGATCTTTGCTTCTGCCCAATCAATTGACTCGGTCTCTTCCAGGGGCCCGTTTCGTTCTTCGATATATAAACCAAGCCCACTAGTGAAAGCTATACGGCCTTCCGCATTGCGTGTCATGCCTCCACAATTATCACTTGGTGCAGGAATTTGGATGAGTGGAGAGTCTCCTTGCCATATCATTGGAGAGGCCATTGCTACAAGGTCACCAACAGGGAACTTGAAATCGGGTATTTCTCTCAGCAATTGCTTCAACCTTCGGGCCGAGTCGTGAATTCGAAGGATGTTCATTGCTTCAGTGATGTCTTCTTTTGTGTTGACTGAAAAAGTAGGAATACCCAGCCGCTGGTGTCCTCTGATAATTCCGGCTCCGAGCCGATCTGCGTTGGATGTAGCTATGTATACTTCCTCTTTCTCTTTGTATATGGATCCGGCCAAGGCTGGATTTCGCCATCGACTGACTCGGCTTAAGCGCTGGCCTCGCCCGGTATAGTCATATTGTAAGACAAGACCAAGGCCTCGTACCACAGTTGAAGTAAGAACGTGAGAGTGACCCTCAGCCCTCAAAACTCCGTCTTCGGGTCGGAAGTCTTTCCATCGCATACCCATTCGCCGAGCCAGGATTGCGATCACAGATACTGTTGTTTTCGCCACAGGACGAATGACATCTGGAGGTTGGAGATCCCACGATCTTTCAAGCATTACCAAGGTCGGTACCCGTCTCCATCGAAGTAAAGAGTCTGGTGTAGATTCACCTGGAAGACTTGGATCGGGAAGCTCTTTTGATTCGAGAGACATACGGGTTATTTCATGCATCCAATGAAGAAAAGAGAGCCAGCTGACCATATCACCATTTGCCATAATTGGAGTTGATGGAACTGAATTTGTTGAATGAAAAAGCCTCTCAATCAGCGTTCGCCTATCTGACCTAAGCAGAATGTCCTTTTCAGACGATGTCTTGGTGGCAATATAGTCTGTTTGATGCGGCGTCATGGTCAATTTCCGTGACGTTTGATCACCAAGAATTAAGATGGCACCTTCTCCAGCAAAACCATCATATGTCATGGAAATTTCTGGAATGGTGTAAAGAGTTTCGAAACGGAACTGTCGCCAGCGCCAACGTAGTCGTGTTTTCTGAGCCCAGTCGCCCATGACTGAGCTTTGGCAACGACGATAACCATCAGCTGTTGCGAAGTATTGTTGGAGAAGTTGACCGATAGTGGTTAGTAATGCTACCAAGGAAACCACAAGAGCCGTGATAGCTATTCTATCTGAAGCAGAGATGCCGCTGCCACTGAAATTCTGAGCATGTTAGTAGGTCACGTGGGTTGTACTGGACTTGACTAACCTGAGAAGATTGAGATGTGTTGGACATGGTATTGGATATAACGATCTAGTGAGGATAATAGAGAGGTTTGATTGCCTTTGCTAGAGGTATCGTCTTCCGAAATGGCATGGCTGAGGGACATCGTCGCTTACTGGCCGAATCGAAGCACACTAAAATATTACCTATTTTCTACAAGCAGCGAGAGGATATATATAGAGTAGAGTAAAACGTAGGAAGGATAATAAGTTATCTACAGAATGGGTAACTTTAAATTATAAAAATTAACCTACCGTACAAAGGCTACCTTACTATTGCAGTAGGGAGGTAGGTGACGATCTGCTAGCGTTCCGCGGGCCACTGCAGTTGAGGTCGGGTACGAAGTATCTTGAAGAGCTTGGGATTTGTTGAATAGGCACAATATAAATGGGTAGCAACATGTGGGTGGCAATAGTGGTATTGTCTTCTGTGTGGAAGCTAGAGTGCCAGAATGGGCCGACTTCTTTGTTAATAGTAGGACGATCACATGACTATTCCTATATTCACCGAATTCAACAGGATTTATAGAAGGAAAGAGCCTGAAACCAGCCTTAGGGGTTCAATTTGAACGATTGTCAACCATGGCCGCCATTGCAACCACAGAAAAAGAAACGAAAAGACTTTGTTTTCTCCAGGTTTCCCATAATACCTTCTGTGACCCTATCGTTCCCACATCTGGTTTGTTGATTCTGTTGGTTAATAACACTCTATTGACCAATTTCCAATACAATGTCTCTCCAAGGATTTGCAAATCGTTGGGAAGGCCCCACAAGGTAACAAAATTCCCCTAGCACATGTTAGAAAACTTGAGATAACCACACGACCACACTCGTGGAATTTTGTATATGCCATCTCAACCACATTTAGACACCGATCCGAATCAAGAACATAATGCAATATCTGACAAAATTAGCATCGTAAGGCACAGTAAACTGCACTACTTCCCCACGAATAGATCTCTAATGGCGTATGCTCGTATGATAGCGCAACGTGTTACCTCCGTAAAAGCTGGGGAAACTTCTGCTCTCAGATGGGGCTGTACCTGGGGAATTTGAAGATAATTCTACCGTTTCTAGAACTTCATCCTTGAGGTTGAGGTGCGGCATGACTTGCCTGTCCAGTCCTGAGAACCAGAGGTGACCACCCTCGCTTACATTTCATTTCTTGGTCCAGCTGCTGCTGACCCGATTGGACGACGTACATCCCAGCCACCTTTCGCATAAGAGGAGGCGTCTATGTCAACTCCTGATTAGCGGAAGATAGAGAGTCCAATTTCTCCGTCAAGTCAAAAGACGACACACAGACGCGTAACATAAAGTGCCAACCAAAAGCTGGGGAAGAAGTTGGGGCGAGATGAAGGCTGAACCGTCCAGGGGTCCTCCGCGTTTTTAGCGACTGCCATTGGATCTTCGATCCTGGACCTGGTTGAAAGCGTGTCGATCGGGGATGTGCTGCCCACCTCGGGTGTGTAATTGATTAATTGTCTGCACCCTTTTACATTCGTCGAGGAGATCGCGACAGGCCTGTCAATAAATGCCATTGAGTTTCCCTTGATCTGAGCTTTCTCAGTTCTCTCACTCCCATTCTTTTCCCTAGAGGCTCTGGCTCGTTTAAAAGAAAGGCACCTCATCAAACCCGGCCAGTTTGCAAGGGAAGAAGTCAAGATGGTGTCGCAAACGAGACTTTACAATTGGTACGCATTCTCACCAACTCCCTCTTTTTTTTGTCTCTCTTGCTAAAATATGTGAAGGTATGCTGCCATGGTAGCAGCCGGGTGTATGGTGTTGTACGGCTATGATGCTTCTGTTTTCAATTCTGTAAATGTCAATAAGCAGTGGCTCGCTTGGTTCGATCAACCGGTATGCTTATTTGAAGCCTCTGGATGATAATTTCTTGCTAAAGCGTCAACAGAAAGGAGAGTTACTTGGTCTTGTCAACACAACGTATTCCATAGGTGCTATCGTATCTGGTTGGTTTGTTGGTGGTCCTACAGTAAGTTGAATCCATTCGATTGAATACTATGGTCAGAGTAAACTAACCATCACATAGGCCGATTACCTTGGTCGAAGATGGGCCATGGGCATTGGATGCTTCATCACCATCATCGCAACTTTCATTCAAACTTTTGCACCACAACACAAGCTCGGCGTTTTCATGTTTGGTCGTGTTTTGATCGGTATTGGGCAGGGAATCGCGTTAAGTGAGTTCCGCCGTGCTTTGATAGCCTGTGCACATAGCTGACCTTGCATAGCTGCTGGGCCTGTTTACATTGGCGAAATAACACCTCCTGAGATTCGCGGCAAAGTTATGTCTTTCTGGCAACTCTTCTATTCCGTTGGTTCTTTCATTGCATACTGGATCAACTATGCATGCGGCAAGCATACTGTGGCTCTTGGCGACTGGGATTGGAAGATGGTTGTTATCTTCCAGATGCTAGTCCCCATCCTGATTATCTGCCAACTGCCATTCTTGCCAGAGACACCCCGATGGTACATCCAGCACGGAGATCGGGTTCAGGATGCTCGTCAATCATTGCAAAGAGTTCGGGATACTGAGCAGGAAGTCGAAGATGAACTCTTGGCTATTCGGGAAGCTATTAGCTACGAGAGTGAGGTTATTTCTAGCTCCTACTCTGCCTTATGGAAAGATGCATCAGTTAGAAAGAGATTGTTGCTGGCCTTTGTTGTTAATGTTGGCCAGCAATTGTCAGGACAAGGTACCCTTAACAGCTACTCGTCGACTATCTACAAAAAGGTCTGGTCTTCGACTGAGACGATTAACTTGATTAACGCCTTGAACGCTACTTTTGGTATTATTTTTACGGCAAACGCTATCTGGACGGTCGATCGATTTGGACGAAAGTTCTTGTTCATCGGCGGTGCAATTGGCATGGGAATATGCATGCTTATCGTTCCCATAATTGGCATGAAAACACCAAATACACCCTCGGGAGGCAAAGAACAGCCCGTTGGTATTGCCATTGTTTTCATGCTCTTCCTATTCATCTTCTTCTACAAGCCATCATGGGGTGCGACAACCTGGATTTGGACGTCTGAAATTTTCTCCATGAATGTCCGATCGCAGGCAGTCGGAATGTGTTCTCAGATGCAGAATGTGGCCCAATGCGTGTTTAACCAGTTCTTCCCAACTTTTTTCGAGAACTGCGGACTGTAAGTGTTATTCTTTTAAGGGTCTTTCCCGCATGAATGCTGACAACGCCAACAGGAAGGCTCTATTCTTCTTCATGACATGCAATATCCTTCTCGCATTCTTCGTCTGGTTCTTTATTCCCGAGACTAGAAGAATCGCACTTGAAGAGGTCGATGTACTCTTCGGTGGCGCTAACCACACTGAAAAGGGTGCTGATCTGCTCCATGTTAAGGATCCCCATCATGCTCATATCGGCGTCGACAACCAAGAGGGAGACAAGGCCGCAGCGATTATTCGTCACCAAGAACACCGGGGCGAGGAGATTGAGTTGTAATGTAGTATCGTGACTATTCTGTTGAGTCTTATCATGTTCGTTCCTTGCATCCTCGTTCATTACTTCGGAAATAATCCTTCCCAATTCTTGTTGGCTAGATTGATGGGCTGAAGCGCTGCTGTATGTTACTCTCTGTTCCTTCAGCTACATTTGAAATGATACCACATCTGCCTTCTTTCGCAATTCCTGTACCCCGTTACTTGGGATGTGATGTGATATGATGTGATGTGAGGAGTTTGTGTTTGCAAATGCTTTTGGCGACGTGAGAAGTCGCAAACTGTAACCCTACTCGACTATTACTAAGCGGGCATGTGCCAGGAAGCTACCTATGCTCAGTGGAGGTTTTCTTTTGTGTTGACGCTCTCCCTCCCTCAAACACTCAGCACCCAACTCAACCCATTCTGCCCTTTGCCAGTCAATCTATGATGTCTTCTCCACCATATATTCACTGGCAACGGTATATATACAGAGAGCAACGTCATGCGGTGCCGGTGTGGACCAGAAGGACCAAAGCTCCAGATTCAAAGCCTTGAAAGATACCACCCACCCTACTCAAGCCTCCGATATCTGCGACCTTGATGTTCTCTTCAAAGACAATTTCCGCAATATTACTGTACAATTCAGCCATTAGCAACCACGTCGAAGCACCTTTCACCTTTCATTGCTACCACAATCTTTGAAACGGCCACGAGCGACAGCACACGCTGAAGACGTCGCAGACGACCCCAATATGCCCTCTTTTCCTATATCGATGCGAACATGTTGGATATATATATGAAAGGGCTTTGGATGGCGCATACATTAGAGTTGCTATAGGGAGCTTCTGTTTCACCTTGTGCTCCATGGGGTACTTGGCTCCTGGCGCTTCGATCTATTATCTCTTCCTCGTCATTGGAGGCTCCTGGTGAAGCAGTACCTTCCACCTTTGGATAACGGATTCTCAATATCTGATAGCGACAAAAGTTCATGTAGTCATGTACGCACGCTGCTATGGGATTTTGAGGGTCAAGGGGCTCGACTTGAAGTTTGTACGAACTACACTTACAACTACCAGTACAGACGAGAAAGGCAATATCCCCATTGTTGCCGCTTGTAAAAGTGTATGATTATTACCGGGCAGGAAGCAGACGGCGTTAAAAGCGTATAGTACGGTCCCTCGCTGTAAGACGGGGACGGGGCAAGGAATAACCCCGTTGGCCCACTCACACTTCCATGTCCTATTAAACAACCAAGTCCAAATCCACCCTCTTATAATTATTGTCTCATTGTATGTAATGGCCTCCATAACTGCCAGTTCTTCTACCCATAATCAGGTTTCAAGTACAGGTCAATCAGCAGAGATCAACGTAAAGCCTGGTCTCCATGACAAGCCAAGGAAATCTGCATGCCATGATGAAGCAGAACGTTCATCTGGAATGGCTGAGGTCGCCGAGGGTAAGGAAACAGAGATGACCGATGTGGACACAGTTCGTCCCCAAAGAGTTACGGGCAAACGTCTACACATTCTCTCGACCGCCTTCACGATTGCCACTTTTATGGTCGCCCTTGATCGAACAATCCTTGGTGAGCTTCGCTATCTTCACTTTGAACTGTTCGACCTAGTAATTCCTGACTCTTGTTTGCGTAACAGCGACTGCCATACCGAAAATCACACGAGAATTCAATTCTTTGGATCAATTTGGTTGGTATGGGAGCGCGTATCTTCTTGCTCAAATGTCTGTGCAGCCAACCTTTGGTAGAATCTACGTTTACTTTGAATCAAAAACAATGTACTTGGCTTCCCTTCTTATCTTTGAGGTTGGTTCAGTAATTTGCGCTACTGCTCCCAATTCTCCGGTGCTAATTCTTGGACGATCCGTGGCTGGCGCTGGGTCTGCAGGAATGTTGACTGGTAGTCTCGCGATATATGGACAAGTTGTTCCTCTGAGAAAGAGGCCTGCAGGCATGGCTGTCATCACGGCGATGTATGCCATTGCAGGGCTACTTGGTCCTACTCTCGGTGGGGTTTTTACGGATGCACGTCGACTTACTTGGAGATTTTGTTTCTGGATCAACCTACGTAAGTGCAACTTCGAAGATCACCACCTGTAGGATAAAGTTCTCATCATATTTTTTATAGCATTCGGTGCTCTTTGCGCTATCATAGTTCTTTACATCTTGGAGCCCAAGGCAGGACGCCTCAAAGATCTTCCATTAAAGGAGAAGCTCATTCGTTTGGATCCTTTTGGGGCCAGCCTTGTTGCATCAAGTCTAGCTTGCTTGTTTCTCGCGTTGCAATGGGGTGGAAGTCAATTGCCGTGGTCGTCTCCAAAAGTATGGGGATGCTTGATCGGATTTGGTATACTTGCAGCTTTGTTTATAACTCTGCAAGCAGTACGAAAAGAGAAGTTCGTGTTTCGCTTTGAATGCCCATTATGGCGAATTTTCCCGTGCTAATATTTCCATCAGAGCTACCATCCCTCTCAGAATTCTGCAACAACGCACCGTTGCTATCAGTTGCATCTTCTCTACTCTATACGCCATGGCACAGTTCACTCATTCGTACTTCCTACCAATTTATTTTCAAGCTATCAAAGGAACATCAGCGGCTATTTCTGGAGTGTATGTTCTGCCATTCACCATTATGAGCGCACTGTCTACGATCGCCGTCGGCTTCGGCATGACGGCTTATGGATACTATGTTCCTTTTATGTGGATAGGCTCTCTCATCTACATTCCCGGCTGCGTCCTTTATTATCTCCTTCGGATAGATAGCGGCCCCAGTCTTTGGATAAGCTGTCAGATCCTTACGGGCATCGGGTTTGGAATCGCTGTACAAGTATCCTTCATTGCGGTGCAGGTCGTATCTTCGCCAGAGGACATGCCTACTGCTTGCGCCTGGGAAGTCTTTTTCAAGTCTCTTGGTGGGGCTGTTGGCATCAGTATCGCTCAGGCTATATTTTCAAAGGAGCTCCTGGTACAACTCCGTCAAATACCTGGCCTTGATGCCAGTGCTGTCGTAGAAGCAGGAATTAATGATGTTTCAGCGGCGGGAGCCCTTGTGCCTCCTGCATTTCTCGGTGCCGCCAAGGAGGCGTACAATCAGGCAATCACCAAAGTATTTATTCTACCAATCGCTGTGACAGTCGTCGCTGCCATCGTGAGCTGGGGTATGGAGCGGCGGCGCATTCTGAACGAGGATGGGGAATCCGAGCATTCATCTACGGCAGAGAGGTAGAGAGATGGCCGGACACTCGAACGATTGAGAATTGAATTTGCGGCGTAGCAAGTATTCTTCGGCGCGGTTTTTCCACCAATTCAGAGCAACCACGGCGGTCGCATCACAGATCAGCTTAGTCAGGCACAGTGCCAAATCTTATCACGAAATTGTTCATTATTTGTTTCAATACATAAAATAAGCCATCAGTGGTTCAAAAGAGGCAGAAAGTTGAACGTTAATGAGCGAGATACCGCGACACAAAACTCCAACATTAAAACGTAGCAGAACCCAGTGATATCATTAGTCGCTATCTTTGTCTTACACCAAAGTCGTATAGCTACTTGTGCTGAAGCTAGTAGGGGTGCTGTGGGGTTCTGCATGCTGGAATAAGCTCAGGAGTAGCTGATAATAGTATCTTGGGCTAGTTGTCTGGTGTTGTTATGTGCCACTTTTCTTTTACCCTCATTTCTGCTATCCCCCCTAGGCAATTTCTTTACGAGCTCTGTGCTTTTCGGAACTCACACTTTAGTCTTTGCGTACTTAGTTGTTGTTCGATCTCGTGCGGCAAAGCAAGATCCCTCATCACACCGGTTTTCAGCTCTTGAAGTCTGATTCATGGATATATTCATCAGTATCACTAGCCACTGCTTTGGAACATGGATCTTGCTTACCCGAAATCATTGAACCCATGAGATCTGTCCCGTTCCAGCAGATCTATGTCAGGGATTGAGAGTGACCTGCAGATGGGGAGCATTGGAGTGGGACAAGCTTGGCTTAATAGAGCTCGCTGGCTTGCTGTCCAGTGCTTCTCCTAGCATTTGCACTAGAAGTGTTCCATGTCACTATCGGACGTTAAGCAACTTCTTCTCAGAGGTACCTTATCTGTCAGCCTCTGCTGCGGGAGACGGGCTGTTTCAGTCTTCCACATCTTACAGATGCAATGAAGTAGTAGGAATGGTTGCGGTAAGGCAGCACTGCCAGTGCAAGTTAGCCCATCTTGAGTTGAGTGCGGCGCGTCCTTCCCGTGTAGACTTTAATTCGGTCTTATATATACTGGCTGCTCTTGTGCCATTTCCCTCATATACTTTACGTGCACACTGTCATGCCCTCCATTATGCCACTTCGTTAGAATTATAAGTTTGATTCATACTATCAACCCATCTCCGACATTGTGTTTTCACGTTTCATAATCATGACTTGCCCTATCCCAATTGCAGTTATTGGCATGGGCTGTCGCCTACCAGGTGGTGCGAATAGCCCCGAGAAACTCTGGGATTTGCTCGCAGAAGGACGCAGTGGCTGGGGAGAAGTACCATCAGATCGCTGGAATTGGAAGTCTTTCTATCATCCCAACCCCGAAACTAAAGAATCAGTGAATTCCAAGAGCGGATACTTCCTAGACCAAAATGTAGCCGCATTTGATGCGCGATTTTTTGGTGTTGCGGTTTGGGAGGCTCATGCCATGGACCCTCAACAGCGGATCTTGCTCGAAACAACTTATGAAGCTCTTGAGAATGCTGGAATCCCACTTCAGAGTCTAAAAGGTTCGGACACGGCAGTCTATGTTGGGATGTACGCGAGGGATTATGATAGAATGGGGTACAAAGACTTACCACAGATTACGAAGATTCATATTACTGGTACTGGCGAGGCTGTGGTTGCTAATAGGATATCTTATTTGTTTGATTTGAAAGGTCCTTCGCTTACCATAGACACCGGCTGTGTGAGTTTAAGCCTCTCGCTCTCTTCATTTACTAGCAGTGAATTTTCTAATCGAAAAACTAGTCTGGAAGTATGGTTGCGCTTCATCAGGCGTGTCAGAGTTTACGGACGGGTGAGACGACCATGGCGATTGTTGGTGGCACGCAGCTGCTTTTGCATCCTGATCAAAGCATTCCCATGAGCAGTATGTACCTAATCTATTTGATGCATGAACTAGCTGACTTTATTGGATAGTGGTGGGGTAAGTTGTTCCAATAAGAGAGACGTAATAGATTTTCGGGATTATACAGTGACTGACTTATTCCACGCAGTATGGTAAATCCCAATGGCAGGTGCTTCGTCTTTGATAGCCGAGGTTCGGGTTACGCTCGTGGTGAAGGTGTTGGTACCGTGATATTGAAGCGTCTAGATGATGCTCTTAAGGCTGGAGATCCAATCCATGCCGTCATCCGCAACTCGGCTCTAAATCAAGACGGGAAGACTGCTGGGATATCACTTCCCAACTCGGATGCTCAAGCGGCTTTGATGCGGTCCGTATACTCTTCTGCTGGCCTGGATCCGAAGGATACGTTTTATGTTGAAGCGCATGGCACCGTGAGTACCTTTCGTACATTTCATGTGATGCTTGAGGACCTTGGCTAACGATTCATGGTAGGGAACTCAAGCTGGTAAGTGCAAAGAACCCTCATTGGTTCACATTCTATGATGTCGGTTGTGAAATTTTCTTCTGGATTTGAAACATGATACTAGTCTGTCGTTACTAATATCAAATCAACTTAGGCGATGAAGCAGAAATATCTTCAATTTCATCAGTGTTTTGTGGTGACTCTAAGCGAGATACTGATCTTTACGTTGGTTCTGTGAAATCGAACATTGGTCACTTGGAGGCATCAAGTGGTGTCGCTGGATTGATAAAGGGGATCATGATTCTTAAGAAGGGAAAGATACCACCGAACATTGACTTTGTGAAGGCCAAGGAGTCTTTAAGATTGGAGGAGCGGCAAATAAAGGTATGTTGGCCACAGCATCTTGAACTAATTTATTATGCTTTTGAAATGTTCTAATTCTTTCCCAATAGATTCCCTTAGAGCTCATTGATCTTCCGCCTTCGCGCCGAGTGTCTCTGAATAGCTTCGGGTATGGTGGCACCAATGCTCACGTTATCCTTGAGTCTGCCCCAGACCGCAAAGAATCAACGAAACACCTCGCAAATGGGCACCGGAACGGAGAGAGCAATGGGTCATCATACGAAATTACTTCCTCCACGATCATTGACTCTCCTGTCAACGGTACTAAAAACGGAAATATTTCAGAAGAAAAAGTTACTCCTAAACTTCTCCTAGTAACTGCTGCCTCAGAAAAGTCCCTTCGTGCCAGTGTCAAAAGCCTACAGCAATGGGTCGAACGAAGCAAAACAGACGGTTATTCATTGGAAGATCTTGCTCATACGCTTGCATTCCGCCGTTCACTATTACCATGGAGACATAGCATGGTTGCTTCAACACATGATGAACTTGCAGAATTATTAAGCGAAAAGAATCCAAGAGTCACTAAAGCAGCTGCAAATACTCGTATAGCATTCGTCTTCACTGGACAAGGTGCACAATGGCATGCTATGGGACGAGAACTTATCCTG
Organism: Pezicula radicicola; assembly: GCA_003008705.1. Lineage (NCBI taxonomy): Eukaryota > Fungi > Ascomycota > Leotiomycetes > Helotiales > Dermateaceae > Pezicula > Pezicula radicicola. The sequence goes on from PDUO01000034.1 coordinate 568,869, forward strand.
GGTAGCTCATCATTTCGAGAATCAATACTTGATTCTGACGCGATTTTGAGTGACCTCGGCTGTGAATGGAGTCTTTTGGAAGAACTAATGAAGGAGGAATCTTCATCGAGAATAGGCGAGAGTGAGATTTCTCAACCTGCTACTACGGCCATCCAGGTTGCTCTCGTAGACCTACTCGCTAGCCTTAGCGTCAGGCCACAGAGTGTTTGTGGGCATAGTTCGGGTGAGATTGCTGCGGCATACTCGGCGGGAGCTCTTTCTCAGAAGGCCGCTATCCAGGCGTAAGTTGTATGTTGAGGCATCGGTTTCAACAGTGCTGACATTCTAAGTAGTGCCTATCATCGCGGTGTATGGTCTGCAAGTGCAAAGAAAATCAATAGCACCAAGGGCGCCATGCTTGCTGTTGGTATAGGCGAGAAAGAAGTTCTTCCATATGTAAACCAAACTAAGAAGGGAATTGTTACAGTAGCTTGCGTCAACAGCCCCAGTAGTACGACAATCTCCGGCGACGATGCAGCGATTGATGAATTGAAAGATACTCTCGATGGTCTTTCTATTTTCAATCGGAAACTCAAAGTCGACTCGGCTTATCACTCACATCATATGAAGAAAGTTGCCGATCAGTACTGCCAGTCCCTGGAAGATATTGATCCGAAGACTAATCAACACGATGTCAACTTTTACTCTTCCGTCACCGGAGAGAGGAAGAACTTAGACTTCGGACCTGCTTATTGGACACAGAATCTAGTCTCCAAAGTTCGATTTAGTGACGCACTGGAGGCTCTTACCAAGGACTTGAAGAGTTCAAAACAATCAAGTAATACTGCAAATTTCTTCATTGAAATAGGACCACACAGTGCTTTAGCAGGACCACTGAGACAGACCCTGACTGCTTCAACTACGGAAGTTTTCAAGCACTCGTATCTCTCTGCTCTGATTCGAAATAAGAACGCCGCTCAATGTATGTTAGAGCTCGCCGGCTCTTTATTCGAACATGGTTATCCGATAGATATGCAGGAAGTTATGTCACTCGCAGGTTTAGAGGGACCCCGGAAAATAATCAGTGATCTATCGCCTTATGCCTGGGATCACTCGGCCACATTCTGGCATGAATCACGTCTCAGTCGTGAGCATCGCTTCCGGGACTTTCCATACCACGACCTTCTAGGACTTCTCGACGTTAATAGTAACATTCACGAGCCAAGATGGCGATATCATATTAACGTTGATACTGTTCCGTGGTTAAGAGATCATGTTGTGGACGGCTTGATGATATTTCCTGGCTCTGGGTATCTCTGTATGGTCATTGAAGCCATGAAGCAAATAACTCAAATCCGCAAAGTCCCCGGCAAGATATCGAAATTTGTCTTGCGAAACATCACGTTTTCTAAATCGATTATAGTACCCGAACCAGCACTGGATGGTTTTACACCAGAGATCGAAGTTCAACTTACATTGAGCCCTTCCAAGAATAGCACTAAGTGGGAACACTTCCGGATCTTCTCGTTGTCAGTAGACGGACCTTGGAATGAACATTGTTCAGGCCGTGTGACAGTTGATATCACCTCAAAGACAGATGAGGTTGAAGGAACAAGGGAAGAATATTTCGAGAATCAAGAATTCCTCGGACAGTTGGAGCGCATAAGAGATGCATGCCACCAGACGATTGATCCCCAACAGTTCTATGACGATTTGCGGAAAAGTGGCAATAATTTCGGGCCTACATTCGCAGCTCTCAAAGAGATCAACGTTGGCGATTGCAAGGGATTTACAAAGCTTAGTATCCCAGACGTAACTTCTTGCATGCCTCATTCGTATATGCAACCCCATGTCATCCACCCCACAACTTTCGATGCTATTAATCAACTCAGTGCTGGTCTCTTTAAGCTCCATTGCAGCAACTCACCCCTGATGCCAGTATATATGGGAGAAGTAACAGTCTCTACGGATATGACAAGTAAAGCTGGCGATGAGTTACTAATTGCACTTGAAATCAAGCCCGAAGGTCCTCGATATGCAACTGGGAATTGTTGGGCGTTTCAGAAGAACGAGGATTCCACACTATCGCCTATTTTTACAACGACTGATCTTCAATTACGTGGTATTGGAGATGTTCAGGTTGATGAACAAGATGTTCCTTTTCAACGCAAGATGAGTTACAGGATGGAATGGCAACCAATTGAAGAGTTCGTGCAACAGCATTCAGAGACTGCCGCTCCAGAACAGGAGGTGAACGGGCATACTGAGAAGGCGCTTCCGAACGTTATTATTCTGGCAGGAACTGGAGGAAACTCAATGGCTAGTAAACTAACAGAAGAGCTTTGCACGCATCTCATACAGCAAGGAACACAATGCTCCGAGGCATCATGGGATAAAGCTATTGTCCCAGAGACCACTTATCTAGTACTCGATGATCTAGAGTACCCTGCGCTCATCCACCCGTCACCAGAACGCTTCGACATGCTGAAGACCCTTTTCCTGACGACGAACTCTGTCCTCTGGATTAGTTTCCAATCTGGCTCATCACCGGAGATAAATGCCAACAAAGGACTGGTTACTGGCGTTGCTCGAGTTGTTCGTCGAGAGAACGAAGGAATGAAGTTCATCACCTTGGATATTCAACAAGATATTTCTAGGGATATTTCCAAGATTGCCGAGGTTATTACAGAAGTCACAACAGAGTGCTTTTGGCCGCATACCGAGACTGAAACTTCTATCGAGTATGAATACGCCTACTCTAATGGTAAACTGCTTGTACCCCGCCTTCATTCGGATGAGAAGTTCAATAGTTGGATCGATCGGACTTACAAGAGTTCTGAATTGGAAACAGCTCTGTATCAACAACCAAGCCGACCTCTTAAGCTACAAGTTGAAACTCCTGGTCTACTAAGCAGCCTTCGCTTTGTCGATGATGTTGAAGCAGAAGCGAACTTGCAGCTTGGGGATCTTGAGATTGAGACTAAAGCATACGGAGTCAATTTCAAGGATGTGTTTATTGCGCTAGGCCAGATGTTGCCAGGTGTCAATATGGTTGGAGAAGTCGCAGGAGTTGTCACTGCTGTTGGATCAGATTTGCAGTCACGATTTAAGGTCGGAGACCGCGTTGCTGCTGTTGGAGCACGACCGTTTGCTAGTCGTGCCAGGGTAAATGGTTTCCAGGCTTGTGCTCTGCCTGACTCGATGTCTTTCACTATTGGAGCCTCCATACCAACAGTTTTCCTCACAGCGTACCAATGTATAGTGGAAGTCGCACGTCTACGCAAGGGTCAAAGCATTCTGATACATGCAGCATCTGGAGGCGTCGGCCAAGCAGCAATTATGTTTGCGCAAAACATCGGCGCCGAGATATTTGCTACAGTTGGTAGTGCAGCGAAGCGTCAATTACTAATTGAAAAGTACAAAATACCCGAGAGTCATATCTTTTCCACGAGATCAAGAACGTTCAAACAAGGAATACTTCGTCTTACTAAAAACAAGGGTGTTAATGTTGTGCTCAATTCCCTCTCCGGCGAATGGCTAAGCGACAGTTGGGAATGCGTTGCTCGCTTAGGGACTTTCGTCGAAATTGGAAAGGCGGATATCTATCAACGGAACCAACTCAGCATGGTGCCTTTTGACAGAAGTGTAACTTTTGCTTCGGTTGATCTTGTAGTGCTATTCGACGAACAGCCCGAGGAAATGAGTGACCGGTTTTCTAGAGTCATGTCTATGTTTGAGAGCGGCATTCTTTCGAATTTGGAACCTGTCACTGTTATGCCAATGACGAATATTGAGGACGCTTTCCGACTTATCTCTTCTCGGAAGCATACTGGAAAAGTTGTGCTCGAAGCAGATGAGAACACGATGGTCAAAGCTGTGCCCGCGAAACCAGCGCCATTACATCTAGATCCAACCGGAAGTTATGTTGTTGCTGGTGGTATGGGCGATCTTGGGAAAAGGATATGCCGCTTACTAGCAATTCACGGTGCCAAGCATATTATCACACTTTCGCGAAGGACAGTTGATTCTCAAACATTAGAGAGCCTGACGGCTGAATTTAGAGAGCTCGGAGCCGAAATTCATATCCTGAATTGTGATATTGTGGATGCAACAAAATTGGAAGATATATCTCAGTTATGCGCAAAGACCTTTCCTCCAGTCAAAGGAGTGATACACGCTGGCATGGTTCTCAGAGTAAGAAATAGTCTCGGCTCTCTACTAGAACAAAACTAACAGCAATACAGGATCATCCACTGGAGCAAATGACTTTGGAGGATTACAGCATCGGTCTGCAACCCAAAGTCCAAGGTACTATAAATCTGAACCGAGCTTTTGAAGCCTCTACACTCGACTTTTTCATTACATTGTCATCAGTCTCTTGCATTCTCGGGAAAACGGGACAAATGAACTACTCAGCGGGCAACGCATTCCAGGATGCATTCGCACATGAACATTCGGGGAAGTCTTCCACACAATATATATCACTTAATCTCGGGGCTATCGATGGTTCTGAAGCCATCACCTCGCTTCCTGTTCGCCAACGAGAACTTATGAGACAAGGAGCCATTCTCATGAAATTCGAAGAACTATTTAAGGTCTTGGAGTATTCTATGAGTTCAGAAGCGCGCACAGACGAATGTGTGCAGTGCGTTCTCGGTTTTGATCGACAATCTATGGAACAAGCTGGCGATACATTCGCTTTGAATAATCCAATGTTCAGCCAAATTCCTTACCTTGTTAAGACGTCATCTGGTGATATCTCTACCGACAAATTAAGCGTGGAAGATGAGTTACTAAAGGCAAGAAGCGTCGATGTTGCCGTGGAAGTTATAAGCAAAGCGATCACTGAGAAGTTCGCCCTATTTCTCAATCGTCCAATGGAGGACCTCGATCCCGATCAGCCACCAGCGAGCTTTGGCCTCGATTCATTGGTATCCATTGAACTCAAGAATTGGATGGTGCGCACTTTTAAAGTCACTTTGCAGACTGCAGAGGTTGGTGACGCCACCAGCATTGTTGCTCTCGCAAAGGTAATCGCATCAAGATCGAAACTGGTTAGTGTTGAACTACAAGAAGCGGAGGAAGAATTGGAAGTCATCGAAGAAGTCATACGGGCAGAGCCACTGGCATTAACTACTGAATACCAAGGACCCAACTGTTGTCGGTTCGCGAAAACATTTCCTAAGTATCCACTGATGGATTTGGACGAAACACTTACACTTCTCCTCGATGACGTCCGTCCTTTCGCTTCAGACCAAGAATACGAAGAAGTCAGCGCCGCAGTGGAAGAATTTAAATTGCCTGGTAGCCTCGGCTATCAAACATATCAAAAGCTTGTTGAGCGAGCCAATGATCCCAGTATAGATAATTGGCTATTCGATCTACAAGTTGAAGGAATTTGGCTTCGCAGACGTCCAGGACTAGCGCCATATTCCAATTTCCTCGCTACGCATCATAACAGCAAACTCCCGCATAGCCAGGCCGAAAGGGCGGCTTTAATTGCTACTACAGTTTTCAAGTTCAAGCAAGCTATTGAAGAGAATAAGCTTGAACCTCATTGGTACTTTGGAGTTCCATCATGTATGGATACATGGCAGTGGCTTTTTAATGCCACTCGTGAGCCGCATGTCAAGCAAGATAAGATGAGGAAATACCCGGGAAATGATTATTGTGTTGTGCTGAGACGGGGACATGTGTTCAAGGTTTTGCTAAAGGAAGGAATTGAGAATGTCAATTTTGAAAAGCTCAAAATGACCTTTGAGGCTATTGTTGACTCTGTTCACGATGAGGGATCCTGGGCTGGTATCTTAACTTCGGATGAGCGAGACTCGTGGGCTGGGGTACGTATTGCGTCGCTTCGTCTTTTTAATCCAATGAGACAATGCTAATAATGTAACAGGTTCGCGAAAAGATATTGCTGCTGGGAGTAGAGAATGCCAAATATCTGAGCATCATAGATGAAGCAGCATTTGTCGTATGTCTCGACGATGGTAGCCCTACCAATGGACAGGAGCGAGTTCGGCAATGCTATTTAGGCGACGGCTTCAACCGCTGGAACGACAAGTGCCTCCAATTTATCGTATGCACCAACGGATCATCCGGATACTTGGTTGAGCATACAATGATTGACGGGTTGACTGTCTTCGAAATGAATGAATTGATCCACAAAGCCATTTACGAGCATCAACCAGAAGGAACATTGGCAAATGGAGTTACAAATGGTCTTGAAAAGACCAAAGACCACGATATCATCCTCGAAGAATACTCTCTCACCACCACCCCAGACATCGACGACCACATCAACCTTCTCCGTTCCCGCTACACAACCAACACCTCCAAAATAAACTACGCCCACCACACCTTCGCAGCGTTCGGAAACGACCTGCTCGCCACGAACAATAATCCAATAAAAGCCACATTCGACCTAACAATCCAATTGGCATCAAACCTCTACTTCGGACACAACCCTGCATCCTGGGAACCAGTATCAATGGCCCAATTCCACAAAGGACGATTCGCAATAGTCCAAGTAATAACCTCCTCAATCCTCACCTTCTGCACATCGGCCCCCAATGAAACAATCCCTCTTCCCTCACGCCGAGAAATGTTACTCACTGCTGCAAATGACTACAATGCAAAACTAAGAAGTGCTTATAATGGAAACGCGTATTTCAGAGTCATGAATGCTTTGAGGGTTATGTGGCCTGAGGATCAACCTTTAGCATCGCTTTTTAGGGAGGAGGCGTGGACGAGAACTCATCCGAGGTTTATTATGTCGAATATGACGGATGGGGGGAGTCTCGACTCGGCTTATGTTATGGGTGATCCTGAGTCGATTTGGATTAGTTATACTGTTTTGGCTGATGAGTAAGTTTTGTCTTTTCCTTTCTTTTGGTTGATCCTGTTTGATGCTTGTTGTGAATTTGCGAATGGTGGTGAAATGAATGCTGATGATGAGATATTTTAGGGCGAAGTTTTGTGTTGTGGGACCTGCTGGAGGTGGACTTGAACGGTTCTTGGAGTGCTTGGATAGGGCGGGAGAGATTGTTAAGAAGATTGTGGTTGCAAAGTAGAGGAAATTTAGAGTGTCAAAGAAGTGATATATATGTTCATTAATATATTTAAGCGATTATAAAGAGCTGGTGGAGTAGGACTTTCGACTTCGTATAAATTATCTTTCTAGCCAGGTATTACCGCGCATAAAGCAGAAGTCTAAAACAATGCATCGAAGCCTAAAATAAGATCACAAACATAACTCATAGAGAATGCTATTTTCTACCGACCTTAAACCTGTGTCGCTTAAATTAAGCTATCGCTTAACAGGTATGGTTCGGGCTTTTCCATGCAATCAAAGTTCTACACGTCGCCGACCTCGATCACAACGTTAGTCCCCGAGCCCGAGATTTCTGGGCTTTGACTATGATATCTAGGACGTTAATTCCATATTCTATACGTATTATCGTTCGGGTTCAAGAGAGAATATATGCCTTCTCGCACCTTGTGGCAAGCATTTTAGGTTCCCCGTAGATCTCACATTAGTCCCCGGAACGGCGAGCTTGTCTCTCCTTCTAAATATGCAAACCCAGTTCTCTTTATTTCTTCTCCTCTCCTTCTTACTCCGTCAACTATCTTCTTTGTCATAAAACCGTATACTTACGCTGCAATACAAAATCAAATTGCACCCAATAAACTCTCAGTCAAAATGCCTACAGCCGACTTTTCCGAAAACGCTCTTGTCCCACAGATTCACACCTGTTTTGAGCCAATAACTGGAACATGGCAGTACATCGTAGCCGATCCCGAAACCCACGAGGCCGTCGTCATTGACTCGGTCCTGGACTTTGACCCATCAACAAGCCGAATCAGCACAGCTTCGGCAGACAACTTACTTTCCATAATCGCTAAACAAGACCTAAAAGTGATTTATATCATGGAAACCCACGCCCATGCGGACCATTTGACAGCTGCACATTACATCCAACAAAAGCTCATCCAGAAGGGACGACCAAAACCGTCCATCTCAGTCGGGAAGCGCATAGATCAAGTGCAAGCCACATTTGCCAGAAAGTACAACATTGAAGCTTCTGAGCTAAGGGGTGTGTTTGACCATCTCTGGGACGACAACGAGAAATTCTCAATCGGAAATCTGCGTGGGGAAGTATTATATCTTCCAGGACATACACCAGATCACGTCGGGTACAGAATTGAAGAGAATGTTTTCACCGGGGACTCAATATTCAATCCAGATGTTGGATCGGCACGAGCTGATTTCCCAGGTGGATCAGTAACTGATCTATACAACTCGACTCAGACACTACTCTCACTACCATCTCATTTCCGACTTTATACTGGACATGATTATCCGCCTGAATCGAGAGAAATGGACGAATGTGGTGTCAAGGTGAAGGCGTATACGACGGTAGAGGAACAATTGAGAGAGAATAAACATGTTAAGAAAGGGACGGCTCAGGAGGATTTTGTGAACTGGAGAGCTGAGAGGGATGCGATGCTTGGGGAACCGAGACTTTTACATCAGGCGATGCAGGTTAATGTTAGAGGGGGAAGGTTACCGATCCCTACTATGAGTGGGGATAGGTTTTTGAGCATTCCGATGAAGGTCTCGGCGGATGTGCTTATGCTTATGGGATAAGAATTAGGTTGGAAAGAAGCATGAACTGGGTTTTGATAGCTGCTGAATTAGCTACACATTCTCTTTTAGCTTTCCGAAGTCTCTGAGCTGGAATTTCGTGTATAATCGGAGTATTGGGCTTGTTTCTCTTTTTAAAGTTTATTCTGCAGAACCTGTGAAGAGATAAGTGATAATTCATTACTTCTACGATGTAATCTCTTAACCAATCTCTTAACCGGGGGTCGCCGAACATGGGGCCTCGCTAAAATCAGGAGGCGAATTGAGGTCGCCGACTAAATTAACTCAGGGATAACAGAACCTGAGTAAATAGATTCCTACAAAATTTCCCTAGTTCTCTTGATTATTTAAAGATAAGCGGCTTAATAAGGATACTGGTCTAATGAACAATAACTACGAAGTACCTTCGTCCTTCGTAGACACTGGGCTTACTAAGTAGCCTAGAGAAACCAAGAATTATTCCATAAAAAAGTAAACATCCAACTACTAGAGATATTTAGCGCTATGGAAATATTGCCCGGCCAATTACAAGTATGGACTTTTGTTTCTACATATCATACATATCATACACAATTCTAATGATCTAATAGGTTTACAGTCCACTCTGTGATTCGCTCAACACCATGACCATTTATAGCGCTCACAGGTATACCTTCAACTCTTCCTTGCCAAGCATTTCTATGTTGGCTTGGATGCTCCTCAGTTCCCTCACTAACACCCTCTAGATATGTTTTTAAAGCCTGAAAGTTCTCTTTCGTCCCAGGCAGATCCGCCTTGGTAGCAACCACAAACCAAGGTTTTGCGGCAATGCTATATGTTTGAGGAGCCAAAGGATTCTCGAAGGTTGGCCCAGAAGGTACAACAATGGTCTCTGAACGATTGTTGATAGCGTCTTCCACAGTCGTGAATGGACTCCATTCGACGACTGGTTCTGTTTTCTCCTTCTCTTCTTGTATCTTCATGCGTTCATACTCACTGACTTCCTTCCATAGCGCCTTCAAAGCAGTAATTGCATCGCCAGCTGAGAGATCTATGACGAAAGCGAGGACCCGAGCCCGTTCCACGTGTCGCAGAAAACTTATCCCAAGGCCACGATCAAGATGCGCATCTTGCACGAGACCAGGGATATCTGCAATGGTGAAATTGGTGCGCGGTTCCCCAGTTTCATGAGAGGATTGTGCGAGTGGTCGCCCGCGATAGTCGTCCAGCACTACTGTCCCGATATTGGGTTGTAAAGTGGTGAAGGCCCAGTCACCGACTCGAGCCCGGCTTTTGCTTACTGAACGGAGAAGTGTACTTTTCCCAGCATTTGGTAGCCCCACGAGTCCTACATCAGCAAGAAGTTTCAGTTCAAGCTCCAGTGTAACCCTCATGCCAGTTTCTCCTTTCGTAGCAAACTTTGGGCGTGGTACCGTCTTGGTGACGAAATGAGGATTTCCCAGTCCACCAAGAGCTCCAGCTGCAAGGAGAATAGGTCGGTCCATGGGCTGAGACAGGTCCAGTGAAATGGGGGCCTGCACTTGTGCCATAGAAAGAGCTGATTTTCTGCCTTTTGGAAGAGTAGGAAACTCGGCTGTCGCAATATCCTCCTTTGTGACGGCGGGATACAGAAGCCATCTATCGCGATCCCACTTATATGGCCCTGACCCATCATTGCCATCTTCTTTGCCCCTTTCTAGCAGTAACCGCTGTTCCTCGTCAAAGACAGGGTCGATTCTGTCAATCTCTCGCACGATTGTTCCCACTGGTACTTGAACAATAATATCGTCGCCTCTCTCTCCTCCCTTTGTCTTTCCCTGGCCATTCTTCCCCCTTCCAGCTTTCAAGATATTTCGCCGCGCAAGCTTATGTAGACTTGTTTCTCCTCTTACGGCCTGGATGTAGACATTGCCTCCACTGCCTCCATCTCCCCCATTTGCTGGCCCTGCCGCAATATATTTCTCGCGGAGGAACGATATACAGCCATGACCGCCGGAGCCCGCGATTAATGTGATGCTTGCTTTGTCTGCAAAGATTGTGCGAGAATAATCGGAGGGTGGAGGGTTTAGGTGGGAGCCATCCTGGGGTGAGGGTTGCGCAGATTCGGGTGTTGTGCTTTCATACCGACGATTGAAAATGGCAGGGGTTCTCCGCAGTGCATTGGCAACAAAGGACGGGTACAGGAATGGGGTCAAAGTTCCTGGTATACTTGGACATCGTGGAGACATGATGTGAGCATTGCTGGATGCTGGATGCTGATGCTCTCCCAGAAGGAAGTAGTTGTTGACTTTTTTTGATAATCGCGACGAGGTCGTGCTTCGAAGGTAGGTCGCCGTAGGGATATGCCTGGGCCACCAAGGCGCCCACCGCCACAAGCCCAAAAAAAAGCAATCAACCTGCTAGATGACGTCCAATGGCACAAGACCGTCGTGACATTCTACTGACAGTATGTTGAACATTTAATTTGCATTCCCTCCATCTCACCTCTGCACATTCCCATAACCCGGTTGCATCCAAATCTCTGTGGCATTGCACCACAGCTTCATCTGATGTACTACTACTCTCTATCTCTCTCGTCTCATCTCGCCTCGCCCTTATCCTGAGAGTCGAAAAGCGGTGAAGAAAGGTCTGCGGCTACTACTCTCCTTCTGGGCTTCTGCATATCTCTTGCAGGCTCTAGATCTGCACCACCCGGCCTCAAAAATGTCCATGGCCTCGTCAGTCTGGCTGTAGTGGCCGAATGAGGTCCCTCGTGCCCCAATTGGACCACCTCTCTCTTGATTATTCTCTCCAGATGTGTGTCGTTTCTACTTAGCCCTTTCCTCCTCCACTCGGATCACCAGACATGATTCGGAAAAGTGCAGAGAGACAAGTCGACTCGAGCCACGACACTTGCACAACCGACTCCACTCTTGCAGCGAAGCTTACTGCAACGACATGTTGTTCCTCTTGTCGATACAATCCTGGAGGGGGGGGGGTTAGGTGGGCTTAGGTGGGCTTTTTGCCTCCAAGCTTCTTCCTTGACCGTCTTCTTGTTGTACATCCCGTACACTTTCTCTCAGCTCTGTTGCCCTCTTCTCACTACTTCCTACTCTGGTGCTTGACCTGAAAGACGCTGGTTTGTTTGCGTGAAACATCGACCTTTCGTATCGCATAAAAGGCTTCCTCCACATCCTCTTACTACGCCCACCACCGTCACTAAATCCTTTCTTAGACAAGTCTTGGGTGGGATCGATAAAAAAAAAGGTGGGTGATGATGCCATTCCCTTTACATACTATCTCTCATCCATCCCCTCCCCCACACACCAGAGAGGAGTATCTTGCTGGCGTCTATGCAGATCATCTTGCTGTTCACCGGCCCTATGTACCCACGGCCGTGCTTCAGCAGCATCTTAGCATGAATCTCAATATATGTACATCCACTCCTCCACACCTCTCTTGTACCAATTCCTTTCTGCCCGACACCTGTCCACTTCATACCCCACATACAACCATTCTCCATCTTCACATTCACTCAATTCCCAATGTTAATCAAGCACACTAGAACCCAACGGACGGTCAAGATAATGGACCCAGACTGCGCAATATGTTCCCAGCCTGCCGTGGCCCAATGCTCCTGCGAAGCCAAGGGTCTCGATACGGCACTCCGGCAAGCAGAGCAGAGGATGATGAGCACCATATTCAATGACATCCGGTGGGTTTGTCACTCCCCAGCCATGCCCCTCGCAATCTCTCCCGAGCCGGAAGCTAACTTTCCTGTCACAAGGGCCTGGGTCCGTGGTCACGCTCAAGATTACATCTTAACATACTTCTCAGTCCTCACCACCCGCCGCAAAGACTTCCACGCCGCCCAAATAGCACGTATTACTGAACGCGCAGCATACTACTACAACGCCCGCCCACACCCCTCCGAGATCAGTGCTGCAGATGCCGAGCTCAAACGAGGTATAGATGAAGACTGGAGAGCAAGCGTACAACGGTACCCAGAAGTACTAGAGTATTTCTATGGACTGGTAGATCTGAATCTACCAAGTGATGAGGAGGCATGTGTAAGGGACCCGCCATTGAGTGCCTTGGGTGGTGCTTCTGGAAGGAGGAAAGGTGGCCCAGGGGCTACGGCACCTGCACCGGGAGCGTATAGAGAAAGAGATAGGATCGAAAGGACCGATGGAAGGAGGAGTGTGCCACCGCCAGGTGTTGGTAGAGAAAGGAGGGGAAGCAGACCGACTACAGCATTTGCTCCACCGCCGCCACAGGTTACAGGATACTGGGGATATTAAGACCTCGACGGGATGGGAGAGGGGGATTGGAGTTAACGGGAATGGGCAAATCCATTGGAAGACGAAGCATAAGGGCCACTGATATAGCCCTGTTACTCTTCATTTGTCCCTGGAAATTGCCATCCGAATATTTACGAGAAACGGAAGAGAAGCGGTGCAAAACGCACGGGCTTGCCTTGCACACGCACGCATAATGACTTGACGACCTTTTGCTGTCTTTGCATTTAGCTAGCGGGTTTAATATTTATGGGTCTATGTCACATATCATATCATATCATCTACTGCAGAGATGACACATGAGAGCAAGCAGAAGAACGCTTTAGAGGAAGCAAGATTGAGAATTGAATGAAGATTGAATGGCTGTTCTGCTCAATGGTTGATATGTGTTCATGTGCGTGTATCTTCCATGAGGCATAACCAAGAGGCCAAAAAAAAAACTACTCCAAGAGCAAGAAATAATTTGGATGGATGTGGTGCAAAATTAATTAGGTGGAAATACATCGAGGCGGCACACCGATCATGGTATTTACAGAAAGTGAGATTGATTCAAAAATTGCACCAAGAGTTCTACATGGGAATAGTCATGAGACAAAGACAGAGAGACAGACGCCAAACGAGTATGCATTTTTGTCCAGAAAAGAGGTTTGCGTAGGTTTTAAATACAAGCGAGAAGTATGAGCCAAAGCAGAGGCTGTCCAAATTATGTTGAACACCTCTTGCATGGATCTATCATGAATCCACTGTCCCCATCCATTAGCCCTAGAACTTTTGTGATGATGCATTAAGAAAATGAGCCGAGGGAAGGAGAAGGTATGACGGTGAGATGGTAGGGTTTAAGCCCGATCCCAGAGGGGGGGCATTTTTGGTGAAGATAATTATGCTTTCTCTTCAATTGAAGCACCATTAAGATCGGCGGCAACATCAGCAACGGCGGCAGCAACGAGGTTGATTTCATTGGCGACAGATCCTCCTTCTTCAACACCGGCGGTTGCTTTTTGTGAGTGATCACCGTTGACTGGGGCATCGGGGGTGGGTGCTGCTGAACCATCCTCCTCTGCTTCGAGACGCTCGAGTTCCTTCTTGGCCTTGGCAATGTTCTGTTTTGTAATTAGTAAAAGCGAACCGTTTTTCTTACGATTTAGAAGGACTTGCCTTTTCGGTTTGAGCAGCCTGGTCTGCCTTCCAGTGCTCCAGCTTGGCCTTTACCTTGTCACGGACCGAATCGATATCGGAAGCTTGCATAGGTGGCTCGATACCCATGGATGCGCAGTCCTCCATAACTGATGGGGGGCAGTTGTACTTGCCTGGAGTCAGAGGAACATTCTCCTTTTGAGCAGCGGCCTTCTTGTTTTTCTTGCCCTTCTTCCCACCAGTACCAGCAAAGTAGTCATCCTCATCCTTCTTAATAACACGCACACCCTTAATACCGGAGTCATCCACAGTACGTTGGGCTTGTGCTTGGAATTTGCTGGGAGCTTGTAGAGGTGCCTTTTCAGAGTTGTATGTAGGGTCGAGGAATCGGAGGAGGCTCTCTGCCCGTCGGATCTCGTCGAGGAAAGCAGGGTCACTGGCCTCAGCAAGCATCTTCTGGGCGCGCTCCTTCTTTTTCTCCATCTCATACGTCTCACGCTCCTTCTTCTGTCGCTCGCGAGCTCTTTGACGAGCCTCGTATTCATGTTTCTCAAAGGCCTTCTTCTGCTTGTAATGATCGTCTTGTAGCTTTCGCTTGGCCTGGTACTTCTCTTCTTGGTCCTTGTGAAGTCTGTCTCTCTCGGCACGGAGTTCATTGATATTGTTGTAGGCCAAATCTTGCTCGGCCTTGATGGCATCCAACTCCTTCTGGATCTTGTCATGCTCAGCGTTCAAGGCCTTAACCTCAGGGTTGTCCATGGATTCCTTGAGGGCAGAGATCTTTGCTTTCACTTCGTCAATGCCTTTCTGGTCTGCATCAAGACCTGCAAAGCTCTTCTTCTGGGTGTTGAGGGAGGAGATTTCGCTCAAGGCCTTCTTCTCATCGACCACCTTCATCCGTCCACTCTCGACTTCCCTGTGCAAACGGGCAATTTCGCGATCAATGTCCTCGACGCTCTTGAAGTTCACACGGGATCGTGCAGTTTTTGACTTGGCAATTCGGTCTTTGAGTTGTTCGTTTAGTTTGCTCAGCTCCTCCTGTGTTTGATTCCGTGCTCCTTTGAAGGTCCGCTGCTTTGCCTGTATTTCTTTCAACTGGTTGATAAGTTCGGTCTTTTTCTTGGCAGATGGCGAATCCTTCTTGGGTTGGGCAATGTTCATCTTGTCGCGGTGGGTATTCTGCAGCGAAAAATTAGCCAGGAAACAAAGGCTGCAGGCTGCAGGCGCAAGACTACAGGTCAATGTGTATGCGACGAGCCGATGATCAACACAAGTACTTACGAATTTGGCTTTAGCATCTTCAAAGGCCTTGTCGGCCTTCTTCAGTGCAGCCTTGTGAGCCTCCTCATCTGGCTTCTTGGGTCTTTCAGTCTCCTTCTTTGGGGGGGCACCGCCGTCGAATATGGCGGCGCTTGAGGGAGTTGCAAGCTCAGCCATGATTGGAACCAGAGAGGGCGCAGGAGGAAAAAAATGAGGATATATTGATAGGAGAGGTCAATTGCCCTGGAGGTAGGTTGTTAAGCAAAAGGGCAACGTGGTGCTTGTAGAAGGGGAGAAGGGGAGAAGGGGAGAGCTTTCTTGTGGGCCAACCAGGTGGACTGGAAATCTTTGGGATTTCTCGGTGCAAAGAATCTCCGTCAGTTGGCGCTAAGCCAGATCTAGCCTTTCGAACTTTTTACTATCATAGCGCCTTGTCGCCTTTTGACCTGAACCTGAACCTGAACTTGACTACATTCACTATCCATTGTTTGCGCCTCGACGCTACATCTCCGCCCCATTGTCAACCCAGCACCACAAACAGTGCCTCTACTTACTCTCCATCGCCAATAGTGAATCTTTGATCTTCACGCCCAAGGGAACCCTACGACATCATGTCGACTGAGGAGGATCGTGCAAAGAAGCATAGAGAGGCTGGCGAGAGGGAGGGTGTGAGACTCTGGCGCGCATGGAAGACAGCCCATCAGATGGTTCAGGATCGAGGATACCAGCTGGCTGAGGAGGAAGTCAACATGACTCTGGCTGAATTCAAATCCAAGTTTGGAAATGGGGATGGCACCTTTTCGTATGCGCGCACTCCTTGACAGACCCCAGACCTCTACTGACCTAGTCTAGTCGCCAAAGAATGAGTTTCTCTGCGGCGCCCACTGATGAGATGATGAAACGATACGCAACACCTGCCACTGACGCGAACCCAAATCCTCCCTCCCCCGACATTGGCACCATCTGGGTCGAATTCCTCCCCGATCCATCCGTTGGTATCAAGCAAATGCGCGCCTTTGCCCAACATCTTACTGCAAACAACTTCCACACAGGAATTCTGATCACGAATGTTCACATCACACCCGCTGCTCTGAAGATTATTCCTGCTGTGGCATCAGAAACACGCATTGAGACATTCGAAGAGCAGGACCTCCTGGTCAACATCACACACCACGAGCTAGTCCCAAAGCACGTCCTGCTGAGCAAGGAAGAGAAATCCAAACTACTCCAACGCTACCGTCTGAAGGATACTCAGCTGCCCCGTATCCAACTCAGCGATCCCGTCGCGAGATACTTAGGCTTGCGTAGAGGGCAGGTGGTCAAGATTATCCGAAAGAGTGAAACGGCGGGAAGATATGCTAGTTACCGGTTGTGTGTATAATCGTGGGGTAATTTTTCATGGGATGCAAAATTATGGAGTTGGGGTGGAGTTTTTCAGGACAAAAGCATGGAATGAGGCGTCAAGGCTACAGAACAAGAGATCAATTATGGAGACTGTCAAGTAGACTTTCAGCGCCTTTCAAATGCGACCGAGATCTATGTGATTCCGTGGAGCCTTCTCTTTAGTTTAAATAGTGGCATGTGTGCATTATGGGAGGTAGGTGCTGATGCAAGTTGCATTATATTCCCATCACATCAGCATCGTGATCTACGAATAATGTACCAACAGTCTGAGTCCAGACGTTGTGAGCAAGGAACATTATCCTATTGCTCCAAAAGTGTGTCAAATAATCCAAGAGCCTAATTATATATCCCAATATATGGTCTTCTGATACGACCATTCTTTTTTCCATAGCCAAAGATAGCCACCCGTCATGTCTCCCTCACCCCACGTTCCAACAATCCCAAAAGGCGATAAGCCAGCATGCCATTGCCAACTATGGC
Organism: Pezicula radicicola; assembly: GCA_003008705.1. Taxonomy (NCBI): domain Eukaryota; kingdom Fungi; phylum Ascomycota; class Leotiomycetes; order Helotiales; family Dermateaceae; genus Pezicula; species Pezicula radicicola. The sequence continues at coordinate 586,029 of PDUO01000034.1, forward strand.
CCTGTTTATAGTTCTTCGTCAGTTCCAAACTGCCATCTCGTTTTATATACCCCTCCAACGTGAATTCGCCAACACTATCCACTCCGTCGGCTTGAAGCCCACATCCTTCAGGGTGGCCAGTAGACACCGCGAAGCGAATTCCATCCATGGGAGGATCAAAGGTCGTGCGGCCGTTGCCGTAGATCACACGTTCATAGCTACTGCGCCCCCTTAAAATGTTATAATAACCTACCCACTCGCCAGAACATAGATATGAAGCCAAGACCTTGCTGTCGTGGTCCCACCCAGTAGATTCGACCTTGCGATCTGAGAGAAAAGGAGGCTTAAGACGCGGTAGTTCAAATCCCAGATTATGTAGTGTTATCTTAGATGGTAAGGGAGGCAGAATCGGTTCTTCGAGGTTCGTGATAGATGCGATTTGAACGGGATTAAATAGGACACTGTTAAGCCAATATACCAGGAATTCATACACAAGTTGTGTGGTGATACTGTTAGCAGCATTTTGGGATTTCTCAGCAACTCGAAGAACGCACGCTGAATTTCCACCGGGTTGATAGAGGTCCGTGAAATGAGGATGTCGTTGCGGCCACACCCAGTGCGCGAAGTGACCATTCTTGTTCCGCTGAAATGTTTCTATGCAGCCAGGTAAAATTTGTTCAAGGGTGGCCGCTAGAATACAAAATCCACTGTCCACAAGATCATTGTTTCTTTCAATGGACTCGCTTTGTAATTCATGACTAGAGGACTCGGCGACCAGGGATTCTTCGCCAAAGGTGGAAATCTTCCTCAGGTGTTTTGAGAACTCCGTGTATGGCACTTGAGTGAGGATGGGGTGGTTGAGAGCAAGAAGCTGTGGTGCCCACTGGGTCATATCACTAGGTGTGGTGTCAAGCTCGGTGCTAAACTCGGTACCCTCAGACTCCTCAGTGATTCCAAGGCACCTCTGTATCCATTGGCTTCCTTTTGAATCGGCTAAAGCATAACGTGCCCAGTCAGAAGTAGACATATTATCAGAAAACACCCGGAGATCCCAGGGCTCCCCTCCTTCGCCATTTCCATTCTTGATGATTTCTCTGAATACCCTAGAGTCGTTGCAGGCTACGTGTCGCTTGTGGTTGACTTTCAGAAGCGATAGGACTGATTCGCAGCATGATAATGAAGCGATTCGTTGGATGATCTCGGTCGGTAGAGAATCGAGTTTTGGAGGTTGTATTTCCATTATTTCTGGCAACTTTTGCGTTTGCTTGTAGTTGTAGAAAGAGGTACAGGGTTAGTTACGGAGGTTACGGAGTGAGGTCTACGAAGTACGTACTTCCAGCCCCTCGCATGCTACGCCACACCTCAGTTGCCCGTCAGGTGGGAAAATTTAAATGGCCACCTCATTGGACAGAGAAGTCCTTGTATTTCATCCACAATTGTACTCGAGCAATGTTTCACCTCTACCGTACTAATTGGTTTTATACGGGATCTTTTTTTAAATGGCTATCTTTTCAGATGTAAGAGATGGACTTAGTCAACTCACTTGACTTAAGTAACTTCGTTGCCCCAATCAAAATGATCTTTTATAAATTCCGGTTTGAATTACCTTATTTCTAGCTGTTCTGTTCAAGGGATAAGCCTGTTAAGCGAACGGAACAAGTCCTCGTAAATTTGAACCAAACTTTAAATCAACAGCACTTGTCGAGTTTTCACCTCATCTCATTTTCAACCCAATCCTTTGCGTCCTCGCTGGTCCCTTTCGATTTACACATTTTGAACTCTTCCCCCTAGATCTCACCTTTGGAAGCAACACTAAACAAGATTCGTCGCCATCACGCAGCTTTAGAGCCCTTAGATAATTAACTAAAACAACCTTCACCACTGTCTTTATTCCTCTACTTCCCAACCTATGAAAAAGACCTTGAAAAGCCTTCAACTAAGAGGAAGTCGTTGTCGGAGAGTCATCGAGCGAATGCAAACACTTAACATCGATCACTATATATAATTGGTCTAGCCCTTCTACTACTGAACCGAGGATATTAAACCACTCCTGCTCTACTGATGCACTTCGAAAACGTGCTGCGCTTAGAGCAAGAGAGCGCTCATTTAACATTGTATAGTTGAGTCTAAGGGCCTACGAAACGAGCTGTTTCAATAAATCTATAGAGTGAGGATCGTGACGCTGTGCGTCGTTGGTTGGATTAAGCACCTAGACCGTGGGAGTATTGCTCGTACGGCCAGGTCAACAGTGTTGATTGCGAAGTCTTTGGCTTGGTGGTGAGTTTTGAAAGTTCCTCGGACAAGTATCGCCGAGAAGACAGGCGACGATTCCCAGAATTGCCCACGGGGGAAGCAGGCGAACAAGTCGGCGCCCACTTGTTTAGCACTAACCCGTGAGGTTCTTCTTCGTCGTTGATCGCGCATTGCTTGGCAGGTTTTGCGGGTTATTTCCTGGCTGGGAAACAATAGATCAGAAGTGAAAGTTTGAATCTGCGAGAATTGGATTTCGCACACTCTTTTGTTGGTGTCAAGTGTTGTGGCTAGGGTCTGCTTTCGAAATGCTGCAAGTCGTCAGCCAATAGGCATTTTCTATATCACTTGAATGTTCACATTACTTTGCAATGTCGAATTCACACCAACAAGTAGTTGATGTGTACCTCACTGCGCCAGATGCATATTTCTCTGCTCTGCCATACTAGCACTGACAGCAAGCATATCCACTTCCCTCGCTACAATTACTATTTGATCCTAGATGTCTTGGAAGCTTAAGGTATAAGGCTTAAATATTGAACCCAAAGTATGCCTAAGTTTTGATTCATTGTACCACTTAGCAGCACGCTGCACGAAATTCATGATATGTGTATACAGCGTTGCTACAGCCCTCTTAATTTTCTCCGTCGGATATAGGATAGTTCGTAACTCGACATGGGGCAGCGAGTCTGCTATGTAGGCTAATGCCTTCGCTAGTTTCGATATCGCAGACCTCCGGAAAAATCTTCCAGAACTTGCAAAGTACAAGATGAATGGGCGGCAAATCCGTAATGCGGTGACGACGGCGAGACAATTGGCGCTGTTTAGGAAGATGCCGATGGGGTATAGACACTTGAAACATGTTATTGGGATTGCAAGCAAATTTGATGAGTATTTGTTAGAGGTGAACGAGAATTTAGATGGGGATGTAATTGCCAGGAATTCAAGAGACAGATGAATCCACAAGTATACATTCTGGGAGAAATTTTCACTTTTCTTTCCTTTTCTTTGATGAATTTTGCTATATTATCAGAATTCTAAGCCAAGTGGGTTACCTAAAATGCGAGTCACCTCAAAATTCTGGATGCTTATTGTGTTTGAAAGAGACATCTAGTCTTTGATCCAAGGATGTAAATCTCTAGTTCGTTTGTGGACTTGTGAGAATAAGCTATTTAAGCTATGCTTCTATTTTCTTTCTTCGACATGCACTAAATGTAACTCACAGTATGTTAAGCGAGGTAATGAACTCTCCAGCATACATTCTTCTTTCCTTTACGTCATCGACGATGCCACCGTATTAGGATAACAGGAATCATTATGTTATGGAACAGTACAATGTGTTTGAGGGATAGGTAAAAAACCATGGATTGACCTAGGCTAATTGCCTGAGCTGGGTATACATAATGCAACGACCATATTCACTGGTTTGAGTATCAAAAAGATTATGCTTAACTACCTGCCATGCGTGACTTACGAGCACTTCAGTAAGTTGAATTAGAACCGTACAAACTATTTTACGTCTATCTGAGGCACTTGTTATGCCTATACCCTCAGCTATATGATACATTCTGAAATATTTCTCTTACTTCTTCTCTCTTCTAATTATTTGACGCAACTATTTCTAGCTGTTGGAAGTGAACCGGTATTTAACTCAATAGTACTTAGTGGATTAGTTATCAAGGTTTCCATTAACTTAGCAAATTCCGGTTCACTATTTTAAGGTCATATGGGACTATAGATGGGTATTTTGTGGTTCAAGTTTAAAAAATGCTGAAATACTTTATTAGGAACATAGAGGTTCAAGATGCTATTGCTGATTTTGCGCAAGCAGCTAGGAATATTTTGGGCAGTCCTGTGGTTGTTTAAATAAGAAATCTACTTAGATAAGTTAGTTACTAGACCTAATAGTTCTATATAACTACAATTTTAGACTCTTAGATGTGTTATAAGTTATGTTTTGTACAATGTAGTCCCTGCTACATATTTCAATTTCTATAATATAAGACTTGTTTTATATCTTCTAAATTGTGTCACTACACTCTACAATCCTTACAATTTTCTGTTTATCGCTCATGTTTGGGACTTCATGATCACAAATGACTCTGGGTATTTCAGTATAGGCGACCTCAGACTAAGAAATCACCACACCAGCAACAGATAGATCTATACTTTCAACTTCTATCCCCTTTCAAGGTCCCTTGTCTCTTTCAATCCTGTCGGATTTTCAAATATTATCCAAACAAAGAAATCTTTGTATAGACTGTGACCTTTACCGCTCCACCGTCTCCACTCCTCGAACTTGTACCAGATCCTCCAGAAGGCAAGAACCAATATTGTTGCCGGGATGGTCACTGTCCAGTACACCCAAAATCTCTCATTCACTATGGACGAGGTAGAAAGCGCATCCCAATTAAAGAGTGGCATCGCAAAAAAAGCCTTGAGACGATTAAAATTAGTCATATAATACGTTGTGACGAGGAGATGAGACAAACCGCAACGAATGTCCCCGGAAGAAAGAACATTGTAAGAACAGCTATGGCTTTCATGGCCGAAGAATCTCGTTTACTTTCTTGTGCCAAATCCCTGCTTTGCTCTGAGATACGAATATTGAGCTTATTGCCAATGGTCGCATTGCGTCCCTCAAGCTAGATCTTATTAGTTATTGTAGATTATTTCCATACGTGACACAGCGAAAAGACTTACACCGGTTCTCCCTAATTGCACATAATTTTGAACCTTCTTATAGTTGATCAAGGAGCACTCTAGCTCATCAACTAAGAACTCGAGTCTGTTATAGATAATACTTCCTGCAGTATTGAAATTCTTTGCTTGATCATCAGTCATAGTTCCCATATGGAGATCCTCACACCAGTCCATGACTTTTTTCCCCATTTTGATAGCGAACTCAATATCTTTCAAAATCAACAGAACCTGTGCCTCATGAGACAATGCTTTTGTAGAAGCCACTTCTATATTCAAGTTGTCTTCTGCCAAGTGCTGAAATCTATCATCAATACCTCTACTTGTTAAACTCGCTTTGAAGTGTAGGTTGATTGATTCCTCGGAGATACGTCTTAACCTGTTAAGAACATCGTCGGAGAGAAGTTCTAATAGAAGCACTGGTACTAACATTGGGTGTATTGTAAGTACTTGCAAAGCAGTTTCAGCTAATCGGGCTTCAAAAAATTCCCGTTCTGAGCCGAGAAGATTATGTACAAATGTTGTTGTAACTTGGTTGAGGGCATCAAAAGTTATGAAGGCTTTGAACCAATGCTGATGGTTTGGAAAGGTCTCGATATAAAATGCTAGTTAATTAGGAAGAACGTCCCTGAGTACTAGTATATCTTTTGTAAACTTACACGTTACATTTTCTGCCACTTGTAGTCTTGCCAATCGTGCATTGTTGTGTTGTTTGAAAAAAGCTTTGTGAAGATGTAAAGTCTCAACCAGATACTCAAAGGTAGTTTCGTTGAAGGGTAATGGAGCATTGTCACATCTTAATTGGTATCTACCTTCCGCATCCATGGGTTTTGTCCTGGATGGAGTAATACTATTCAGGTAGGTAGACAATTAGCATCTAGAAATGAATTCCAGGGCATAACCAGGGGGAAGAGGATTCACTGGACTTATCTTACAGTACACGAAGTCTACTATAAACTTCAGGTTTCGAAGAGTCCTGTGACCATTTGGCGACGTCAGATTCGACCAAAAGGCCTTGCGTTATAGCGACATTGGATGAGCCCTGCAGAGAAATTGGCAACTGCGCCTTGGGGGAAAAGAGTGCATTTTTACTTACGGGGATATGCTCGAACACAAAATAAGGACAAGGCTCCGAGGAGAATACGTCGCTGTCGCCATGGTACGCCTTCATGCAATTTGACTGATCCTGTTTAAAAAAACACTGAGGGTCCATTGCCTCGGTAATTTGTTAACATATATTGTGGTCAACAGAGGCTTATTTGTCGATTGGTGGTGGAGTCCAGACCTCCAGATAGGTTATAAATATATGGATAGTGAAGAAGGAATCTGAAAAGGCGGGGAGCTAAGCTCAACACAAGTATACTTATATTCCAGTTGGTTACTGGCTTAGTCTCGAGCGGCTGAGAGGTTACACCAAGATTCGGGGCTGACTCCAGGCTTCTACGCAGGCTGTATGCACTTCGCCTCAACCCCCTATAACCCTGGTCCACAATCCACGAAAATAATGACACGTCATGAAGGAGAAAAACAAAGAATTCGAAATCATAGTGGTTGCCTATGCTGTATATTTATTACTATACTGGAATAGAAGCGTCATTTCTTTTAAATGTATACCACCTCCAGTAGTCAAATTCTTTCCTATAAAACTACCCCGAAATGTGTTAGTTCTGGACTCTGCATACCTTACTAAGCTCATCAGGATGCATATAGTCAAAGAGACTTAGTTCTTTGTACCGTAGGCTATTTAGGCGGGCTGGGCCCCAGCCCAACTTACCTCCTTAATCAATACAGTCTTCAGGTTTTACTAAATTCACGCTAATTAAATGGCTATTATTTTTCTGTTCTCATAGCCGCTTTTTCTGCATGTGGAATGTTTCAAATAGCGCGTGTCTTGGAGGAAGAGGCCATTTGCGAAGTCAAATGCGAAACTGCATACATAAAAAGGTTAGAACGTTTGTGTAGTAACTAACACTGGTAGACTTGACTACAGATAATCCAATTGTACTTGTCTGAATAACCTCAATAATATATCGGTACGCACGAAGCCTGGGGGCAGTTGATATGAAGAGTTAATTCCAAAAAAAAGTAGCTAAAATGGGACCAACCCATCATGTACGCCCGTTTTGTCCATTTTCCCCATTCTTCAACACAGGGTTGATCAGATTGTTCTCGTTGAACTTATACCTTTCCTCACGCTCCCAGTATTTGTTAAATCCCACGCCTAAGCACACTTCATCGTAACTCAGAATGGATGGTGGCGCGCCTTCGGTCATACTCTTCTTCAATGACTCAATCGCTTCTCTTGTCGCTTTCAATTTCGCAGCAACCAATCTCCATGGATATGCTACGGCTGCAAAGCCAAGCTCAGCAAGCTCTTTGGCTGACAAGTTTGCCGTCTTGCCTCCTTCGATGATGTTGGCGAACATGGGCACGTCCACAGTTTTGGTTGCTTTGGCCATGGCCTCGCGATCTGGAAGAGCCTCGATGAAGACGGCATCAACACCAATTCGAACGAACTCCTTGACCCGGGTGATTGCCTCATCCCAACCATGGATCAAAGCATCTGTTCTGGCAAGAATGAAAATGTCAAGGCTTTCGTCTCTCGCGTCGCAAGCGGCTTGAATTCTGGCATATGCCTCCCCTCGAGACACAACAGCTTTTCCCTTGGTGTGGCCGCATCCTAAGAACTGTTAGCTCCATAAAACTCAGACAAGCTGGTAGTATTCACTCTTTGGCCAAGTCTGATCCTCAATCATTATTCCTGCAGCACCAGCAAGAGCATAACTCTCAACTGTTCGCTTCACATTCATCGGCGACCCGTAACCCGTATCACCATCGGCCATGACGGGTACTGAAACCTGTCGAACAGCGTCTTGAATCTTATCACACATTTCTTGCATGGCAATATATCCTGTGTCTGGAAGACCGTACCCAGAAGCAACTGGATAACCTGCAAGGAATACCATGGGTTGGCCGCCTTCTTCGACCAGGCGGGCGGAAAGACCATCATATGAGCAGACATGCGCTAGAATATGGTTGGGACTTTTTTGCGCTTCGAGCATCATGGTGCGGAGCTTGGAGGCTTGAAGAGAAGGAATTCGTCCGCGTACGTTCTTGACCGTAAGCGTCACATCTTGCGTTACACCTACATTGAAATGAGTGCTTTGGAAGCTAATTTTCATCTAAGGGTGGTTAATTACCAGCTTTACCACCTTTCTCGTATACTGGTGGTGTAAATTGGAAAGGGTATGGATATTTGTTGACATCTGCCGCGGCCATGATTTCAGATATTTTGAACTATTTGAAGTCTGTTTAATCGCGGATGGAATATGCTTTGAGAAGACAATGGGAAGAGAACAATACCTCGAAATAATGGACATTCAAAGCTCTTATATTAGCAGAAAGCTTCACGGACAGTTCAATCTTGGAGTCGAGCTTTTAGCGAGGATGAGCTAGAGTACTATACCCCGCCCCCAAAGGTTTCCTGTGATATCCGGCTCGGCAACATTTGTACTGAGTTGACTTAATCTGATAGAACGACTCTGGAACTGCTTATCAGATAATCAGTATTGAAAGTGGATAGTTTTGAGTCCAACCCAAGAGAATAGTCTTGCCCCAGACTTTTGGCGTTTTGGCTTTTGCGGGGTTGCGGAGGCTTCCTGCAGTATCCGGTGCTATCCTAGTAGATCTTCACCATGGCAAACACGTCGTTGCAAAAGTTGCATCGGAACTTTACCTTCCAGGCCTAACTTGATGAATTCTGCGGGGAAACGAGGGTTTGCGAATAAAGCTGCTTCTGTAGCTAACTCTTGTTTTATTTGCGGAGATCCTAAGTTTTAATTATCTAAAGAAAGTCTCATTTGGTCAATTTAAAGACACACTCGGTCTAGAGTCTTCCCTCCCAGCCTCCCAGCATAAATCCCCGTCCCAATCTCCTTCTGATCTATCGAGCAAAACGTCTGAACATTCCAGCTTTCATCCTAGCTCTTTCTCAAATCAATTTCTATCTTCACGTTACTTGAACCAAATGGCCAACAACAATATTATTGAGGAAGACAAGATGGCTGTCGTTCATGAAGAGATGCGAAGCCCGGAGAAGGTCATGACCCATAACGACGTCTCTGATCAGATGCAGAAGTATATGAAAAGAAAGGTAGGTCGTGCCAATCCGCATCCAGAAACTTTCTAACTACACTTAAGTTCGATCACAATGTCCTTCCCATTGTTTGCGTTCTCTATGTACTCTCGTACTTGGACAGAGGCAATATTGGGAATGCAAAGACAGCTGGTGCTCAGAAGGATTTGCACCTTGATGATGCACAGGTATGTAGTCATGTTCTTTCACGAATATTGCTCATTCTTCACTAGTGGACGTGGGTATTGAACGCTTTCTATATTTGCTACACTCTCTCCGAATGGGCTGTGGTACTATGGAAGGTCTTTCCAGCTCATATCTATGTAGCATGCCTCTGCATGCTGTGAGTTAATCCTTGAGGTTGATGATTTGCAGCTAATAGCATCTTAGGTGGGGAACTGTTGCTATGGCTACTAGTGCAGTGAACAACATGGCTAGCCTGATTGCTCTCAGATGTCTTTTAGGAATTCTCGAAGCCGGTTTTGGTGCTGGGGCGCCATACTACCTCTCATTGTTCTATCAACGCAGAGAGCTGGGCTTCCGTGTGTCTCTACTTCTCGGAATGTCTCCACTAGCAAATTGCTTCGCTGCATCTCTGGCGTATGGTATCACACACATTAGAGGATCCCTCGCGCCATGGAGGCTTCTCTTTATTATCGGTAGGACTTTTCCTGATCATTTGTACCTTCAGCTACTAACTAATATCTTCTACAGAAGGAGCTCCGACCATCTTGGCAGCACCATTCGTCTTCTTTTTGCTTCCCGACTCACCCGACACTGCCAAATTTCTCACCGAAGAAGAGCGAGTAACATCATTGTCACGATTAACTACCAAAGACACCACCGGAACACACAAGCTCAACTGGAGTCAAGTTTTGGCAGGGATGGGTGACTACAAGAACTATGTTCATGCAATGATACACTTCTGTTGCAACTACTCTTTCTCCGGGCTCTCGAATTTCCTACCAACGATCATCCAAAGTCTTGGCTACACTAGTATCCAGGCTCAAGGTCTCACTGCCCCACCATATCTGCTCTCATTCGCCCTATGTGTTATCGTGGCTATTTACTCAGACAGGTTCGGTAATAGAGGCTTCATCGTTGCGGGATTCTCGCTCATCGGAGGTATCGGCTATCTACTCCTGGCTACTGTCGAGAATTCAGCTCTCAGTGGCGTTCGATATTTTGGCATCTGGCTCGCTGTCTGTGGTATATTTCCAGCTTTGGCGATCAACATGACCTGGCTGTTGAACAATCAAGGCGGAGATTCCAAGCGCGGAACTGGACTTGCAATTTTGGCAATCCTCGGTCAATGTAGCTCCTTTACAAGCAGTGCATTGTTCCCAAACACAGATGCGTAAGCCATTACCAAATAACTTGGCTGCTGGTTGCTAATCATCCGTAGGCCATTATTTGTCCGAGGTAGTGCAGTCGGCTGTGCCTTGACCTTCCTCATTACCACTCTTGCTCTCGGTCTGCATTTCAAACTTGACCATGAGAATAGGAAGAGAGATCGACTTTACGGGGATGTTCAGGATGGCGAGCAAATCGATATCACCTTACTCAGCGACAAACATCCACACTTTCGATATATGGTATGATGAAAATTATATCATGGTAAGAGATATACACAAGTCTGTATAACAGAGTGATGATGAAGGATACAGAGGACACTGTGCCCGGCCCGTATGAATTGTAAAGTAAATACTGTTGATTAGAGAACGTCCCCTGGATTGGTGCTTTGAAAAATGATATGTCCTAGGTTGAACTTATATGTTGGTAGCAACAGAGATTGAATTCGATGTGATATTTGGGGGCTCTGAAGGTGATAGAAGTAAGTTCTTTAATATTCGTTTTAAAGCTCTCGAGGCAGGCAGGTATATGAGAAGAGGTCAGGTCTCTTGGGCGAAAGAATAGAGCAGCTTCTAGTGTAACCTGAGATGCGTAGACCAACCAGGCTTATACAGCATATTTCATTGGTGCTGCGTCTTTTTTAACAAGTTTAATAAGTTTTAACCATTGCAATCGCCCTAACATACGAAATTTATCCTTGTCAGACTTCGCTAAAGTAAATGACAATATGCTGTACCTATTTTCGGGATACAGGAATGACAAGAGAGTTCCAAAGGTTTTGTCTGCGGAATAGATTGTGCTTCACGAATTAGCAGAGTTATATTATTATTCCGTTGGTTATCTATCTACAGTACGCATTGAAGTTTCGGAGCTGCGACGCTCCCCGCATTACAATATTACGCGAGCGAGCACTAAAGGGCTGCTCGAACGGCAATTGCTGTAGGGCGCAGGCTTCCCCCGCTTTTTGAATTCCCGCTTCTTTCCTGCAACATCCATACATCAGCAGTCCGACACCGCCCAACGAAGGAATATTCGAGGCACTCATGTTGTTGATTGAGGAGAATGGCGGACAGTAATGCCGAGACCCAAGCTATTATTACACAAGCAGAAACTCAGCCTCAGACTCGCACAAATGTTCGAGGCAGAGGCAGAGGCATCAGAGAATTCAAGCGAGCATACAAAGCTTGTGTTTTGTGCCGGAAGAGCAAGGCAAGATGTGACGTTCCTCTTGCTGCCGATGGCACCCCTTCTTTGGGTCCATGTATTAAGTGCCGCCGCGAGAGACGGGATTGTCAATTTCCCGCCACGAGAGGAACAACGCGTCAAAAGGAAGACCGTCAACCAACCAAGAACAAGAATACATCCGTGGAGCGGAATGAAGGTGGTTCGTTCTCTCCATTTCCTCCATCACAGCAGTCCTTTCGGTGTAGTCAGCTGACGTTGGAATGCAGCACCTGCTTCCAGCCTGGCACAGGCACAAGGACCAAGAATGACTCAGGAGACTGACTCTTCGATGGCCTACGACAATACTAGTAGGCAAAGTGTGCAGGGAACCGCAAAAGAGAGCTTGCAACAGCCACACTTTAGTCACCCTGAAGTCATGTCCAATACTCCCTTCAGCATCCAAAGTGACATTGCCCAGATAGGTGGTATGGACGGTGATGATAGTGCTTCCGTCGACACGAGCGCTGTTCCTCGACCCAGGACTCAAAGCATCACACAGAGAGCCGTTCTCAATAACAGCGTTATGCGGACTATGATTGCATCGTCAAATGATGCTTTAGGATTGCTATTCCAAGCCGCAGATTCAGAGCAACGAAGTGATAACCCGGACACTGCACAAGATGATTCGGGGAGTGGCGGGCATAATAGTTCTTTTCTAGCGCAACAACACACACCCCACCCAATCGATCATGTCCCTAGGAGCCATTTCCGGTCCGACTATGCCAGAGACCTTGTCTGATGTTAGTCCAGATATACTTAAGCTTTGGAATCGATGTCGATTTGTTAAGCAAGGCTGGTTCAGTGCCAGAGAAGCTGTGACATATGTCGATCTGTAGGTGCAATAGTATTCATAATTGCAAAGTGCTGACCGTGGGTGCAGATTCTATAAGAATTGCAGCAGTCTGTCACCCATCCTGACAGATGAATATGCCGATCACTCCCGACATTGTGTCCTTGTCACAGAAGAGCCTCTACTCGCTTGTACCATCTTAATGATATCGTCAAGAGCCCATGTTCTTCCCGGTATGGGAGGCTCCTCACGAGCGCACTACATTCATAGTCGACTATGGGGCCATGCAGAGCATCTTGTATCACGAGTTGTTTTTGGCCAAGAGAAGCTCTCCACCGCCAAAACAAGAACTTTGGGCACCATCGAGAGCTTCCTGCTTATGACAGAATGGCATCCCAGATCACTTCACTTTCCACCCCGCACTGATGGTTGGGACTTTGATCCGCTCGCGCCAGATGGAGATGGACCCGACATATCGGAAGATGATTCAGCCATATATCGATGGCGTGAGGATGTTTTTGAGCCAGCGAAACGATCCGATCGGATGTCCTGGATGATTCTTGGTGCCGCAACAGCCCTTGCACATGAACTAGGAATATTCACTATTGATGATTCTAAAGAAGGTGTGCACAAGCCGGACGATTTGCGCAAGCTTAGAGTACGAATGTTACTCTATGTATATGTAAATCAACTATCGGCACGCCTCGGTTGCACAACCCTCATTCCAGAGAATATCTCTTCGTCAATACTGAATCGATCAGCTTTGCCGCATATGAGTTTAGATGATCAACGATGGCACTCTTTCATGCTGGCGTGGATTGAGATTACTAAGTTTACGGAGACGGTTAATGATATGTTTTTTGCTTCGCCAGAATTTACAAGACAGTTGCTTCTCAGTGGTAGATACAAAGGACTGCTGAACCACTTCCAGCCACTCCTTGAGCAGTGGAATGAAAAGGCAGTCTCACTAGAAGGTAGCACTCACGTATCTCGTTGCTTCACAACAGCTAATTATAATAGGTCAACCCGAATCCTTTCGTGATATACTCTACATCGAATACAACTACATCCGCATGTACATCAACTCGCTTTCGATACAAGCCGTTGTCGAACGCTCTCTTGCCCAAAATACCAACCCTAGTATTTCTACAGACACATCTAACAACCCACGAGCTCGTGAAAATTTTATAAACGCGAATATCACAACTTCAGATTATACTTTGACCGCTGAAGTGATCGACGCTAGCGTACAGATACTGAAGAAGACAATTTCCCTCGCTAAATCGGATCGCTTAAAATTCGCCCCAGTCCGAATCTATCTGCGAGTTGTGTCGGCATCTATCTTCTTGCTTAAGGCTATTAGTCTCGGCGCACGACAGAATGATTTACAAATTAGTTTAGGAGTGCTGGATGAGTGCATCCGGAGTTTGCAAACAAATGCTGTTGATGAAATGCACTTGTGCTCTCGATATGGTACATTAATGGAAAGGCATGTCGCTCGCTTCCGTCGAAACTTCGTCGCACCTCTTCGAACAGCTACGTCGGCAACGTATGTGCCCAAGGCTAGCGATGGCTTCATGCAAATAAATTCGACATCAGATATCTTTGATCAAATAAATGCCAATTTGACGAAGGACGCGGATCAGTGTCAGCAGCAGGACCAGCAGGACCTGATTGGTGAGCTGCGAGATATGTGTCCGGTTCCGGGAACAGATGAAACAAATATTCTGGATGATTGGTGGGCTCAGCCATTTGATCCTGGCATCGCACCGTTTGTTATTGGGGAGAGTCAGCAGATGAGTGGTTTGGAGCTGGGAAGTTTGGACTTTTTGTGGAATCTACCTCCTACATAGTTTTGAGATTGGCTACTTGTATAAACTTTGCACAATGCAGTGCACCGCATCCATACAAGAGAACTTGAATCTTGATGGTATAACAGCGGAGCGTACGTTGAAGATGGATTCTCGGGAGCTCCGGGAGCTCTCGCACACTAACCTTTCGAATGGCCAAACAAGTCTAAACTACATGAACGGAGCAGATACAGGCTTGAGAGGAAGTATCTACGACTGTATCAGAAGAAGGATTTATGTGACTAGAGTTAGATAATATTACAAAGAAATCAAGTCCTTGTATTTGAACGCCAAATTCCCAGTTACCATCCATCCCCAACCCCTCACTTCATACACTTAATTGCTGGATGCTTCACGCAAGGACAGTGGAACCCAGAAAAACAGATCTTCTGGTGTGCCAGTGTATTAATGAAGAAGAAACGTTGCTTGTGTTGATCGAGAGGACGCAACTGCTTACCGCAGATATTGTAACCCCCTCTACCTACCGAGGTAAATATTGTAGGAATGTCAATGAGCACGAAGACGAATAAAATCGAGAAGAAGGAGACCTTCTACTGATATGGCAGCTTGTAACAGAGGAGGGCCTAGTCAGTCACCTGATTCTGCTCCATCAGTCCAATCTACGGACGCTACTGCTATGGAAGAGACTACAACTCGAGGACAGCAACAGTCAAACCTTAGGGCATGCTTGGAACCAAGATAGAGGCCATTGAATATGGAAGGTTATTGGGCCCATTTAGGACACGTTAATTTTTCCTTTTGAATATCTTTAAATAACTTTAAAATTAAGACACCTATAAACTTAATTTCTTAGAGGACTTAACTAATACACTAACTATTTTTTATAGATGAATAATATTCCTATTCCTGACCTTTTAATATTACCTATTTATATGTACTTATTAAGGAAATAAAAATAAAAATATTAAACAAGCAAAAATAAAGAAATTATATTTTAGCTACCTATACAAACATAGTTAAATCAAGTGAGTTTGATTAATAGTAGCAATATAATTTTTTTTAATATCTATAGTAGCTAATTACCTATGTAGACAACCTCCTAGATATATTAACTAGCTTATCTCCCTCTAGAATCTCTGGTTGTTGGTTTCTTTTTTCTTTTTTCAAAAAAAAAGAAGAAAAAGAGGATGGGGGGATTGTTGTGTCCCAAATGGGCCCAATAGCCTTCCATAATTGAAATATCGAAATTAAAGTCCATGGGCTATGTGGAAGGTAGATTCTCGATAATTTAATCATCAGCGCTATCTAACTTATGAGTGCATTCTTCGCATGCCACTAAATCCCATATGTTCCTGGCCGGACGCCTGTCGTGCTATTTGCCTCGGTGTCAATATCAGCATATATAATGCCCCTTCCAAAATATCCCTGGTATACGCGACCATATATCCTTGGGTCACCCTGTATGAAGCCAGGCCCTCCATACTGATGAGCATCATCGTTGATACGAATCCAACTTGCGCCACTGTCATCAGATCGGTACAATCCTGTCACTGCATCTACATCTCCAGTATTTCCCCATAAATACAATGCTGGTTCTACCGAGCCTGGGGCAGGTGCTCCAACAGAGAATTGTGTGGTTGAAAGTCCTTGGGGTCCTATTTGAGTCCAACTTGTGCCAAAATTCGTGCTGTGGTAAAGACCTTCCGTTCCAAGTGGAAGCCATATCTCACCAGCAGTCTTAAAGCTCACGACAGGGATTGCACCAGTATCTGTAGGAAGGCCAATATCTGATGCATTGCTAACGTTGTATGATGCTCCTCCATCATTACTAACGTAGAACACACCGGAGTCGTAAGCGTAAAAAGTCAAGGGTTGAACTTTGTCGGAACTGATGTTTCCTGTGCCGAGATTGAGCCCTGTGGGAGCGTACCAATTTGCGCCATAGTCATCAGAGTAATAAGGGCCTGTTGCATTTCTGAACTCTTGAAGTCCGCCAGTACTCCATACCAGCTGCTTTCCAGATGCATCAATAGTAATTGTACCGCCGTTGCTACTACTATTGCCTCCTTCAGCACATGCGGGAAACTTGACCCATCCAAATCCACCATCTGTTGATACAGCGCCTGAACCACAACCATCTGGGTAAGTATGGCCGCTTGCACCCGCCCGAACAATCACATTTGGATCTTGGCCAGCCCAATCAAGGCTGTCCAGGTTTGAGAAAGTAGGTTCTTCGAACATGGGCTGTGGTACCGAGAGGTCTACATGATTAAAGCCGCTTATATCGCCAAATCCACTAAGTAAATTTGAGCCATTAGTTGGGCTAATCATAGCCAAATTTGCAGTTTCTTCAATTCCTTGGGCCTGTATATACCATGTAGGTGCCCAGTCTGAATCAACTCTGGAAATGCTGTCGGTAGACCCTAAGCGACGAAAAAGTTAGTGGTGGGTTCTATCTACTCTGAGTTTGGCTGGAAAGCACGGCCGAGCTACTCACAGATAGTTGCGCCAGTTCCATACATAACATGATCCGAATTATGAGGATCAATTAGCACGGCACTCATCCACCAACCAAACTTCGTCAATCCAACATTAGGATTAGGAGCTCCGTATCCTCCCCACCTTGCAGCATTATTAAAGCTAAGCCATGGTACTGGTGTCCCGTTTTTCAATGCTGCTTCTTCTATGGGATGACCCCAAAAGCCACCAGTCCCGGAAGGAGAGGAGAGCTGAGAAACATCTTTCCATGAAACTCCTCCATCTCGTGACAGATATAGACTGTCTATAGCCGGTCCGGGATCGCGATCCAGAGAGGCTACCACGAGGGTATTGGGATCATCGTAAGCAACGCTGATACCATTAAAACCACCGCGAGGAAATGCTTGTGGGGTGAAAGGAGGAGGATAGGAATTATTGGCTCTGGGTGTGATATCAGTCCAGACGAAGGTGTTTGTATCGAATTTCTGGACAATACCATAAGAGGCTGCGTATGGCCCTGGAAAGTCTGCATATGTGATATACATCATGCCGTTGGAAGCTAGTGATGCCCTCATTGGCTGCGGCCCTGTGCTCGCTGGTGGAGTTGTTTCGGTTGAATTATCAAAGTAAAGAACTTCGTCTGTCCAATTCTGTGGTTGACCTGGCACAGACTCCCAACTCGAACCTCCATCTTGGGTATAGTATAATCCATTTGGAATGTTTGCACCGACGTAAATTGTGCCATTATTGTTGGGGTCGAAAATGACAAAAACAATGCCTATTCCATTGGCTGCAGCATCCGGATAATTTGTAATGTTAGTCCAAGTCTTCGCCTGATCAGTACTCTTCCAAAGACCCTCAGTACGTGTGCCAAAGTAAAGCTCATTTGGGTTGAAAGGGTTGACCGCTAGACGCTCTCCATTGTTGCGGCCTAATTTGTTCGAGCCCATAGGAAAAGGTGCTGGATAAACTGAGAAGGTATCTCCTTGGTCATCTGACACAAAAAATGCGGTGTTGTTTGAGGTGGTATATTGACCTTGAGCCAGATAGAGCATGTTGGTATTTGACGGGTCTAATGCGAAACTCTCTGTACCAAACCAGTTGATGTTCTCTTCGCTGATGAAATCAGTCAAAGGTACCCATTGTTGGCTCGCTTCATTCCATTTGTACGCGCTTCCAATATCGGTTCTTGTGTAGAGCAGATTTGGCTCGGCAGGGTGCGCAATGAAGCCTGTGATAAACCCTCCACCAGTAACGGCCACGGAACTGAATCTGTAAGGATAGCTTTTAGTTCCATTGACCACTCTTGGGGAGACCGAAGCTGCAGTAAGTAAGTTGGCCAAGAAAGCAATAATTCCAAAGCATCTCCATGTTGTATTGATGGATGACATTGTGTCAATCTTTGGGAAATGGCAGCCACCCAAACACCTGTGGGTGTGAATATATCTCGTGTGACTTTCGTGGAGACTCTATATAAATCAAAAATGATCGAAGACGTGAGGAGACCAAGCTATAGTCTGCGCTCCACGGTTTGCGGCCCGCCATTCCATGTTGTGGTGTATAAATTGAACGCCAACTACTCTATGTTCAAAAGTGAGATGGTAATTCCGAGTAAAGCGCTCAAGTACTGCGCTATTGAGAGTGGAGAATGAAAATTTCTGTTAGTGAGCAAAATGATAAGCTAAAGTCGCAACATCTGCATGCTCGTTGGTGCAGAAATGAAGAGCCGCGTCCCATGGGGTAATTTGCCTAAAGTCGTACGTTTGTACTCGGGAGGAAGTACCCCGCAAGTACGGCCAAGTTTCCTTAAGCGACCATGACCCGAAAAACGCTCTCTAGTCTACGGTCACATGAGAGTAGAAGACATACCGCCTAGGCAGTGCTCTTTGTTGTGCCAAAGCTACCCAAGAAACCGAATTTTATATCACTCCTAAAATATCTACCTGTAGCGTAGTATATAAAATCAAATAGATCTTGGGTTGTAAGTAGTACGTGAATGAAAGGGGTTCTCGCTCCTCCACTCGCTTAAACCTATGCCCGCGTCAAGCCCCTGAAAATAGAATCGGGGGCATTCGCTTAGGCTCTCCCAATCTTAAGGACATCCATTCATAGCTACTTATAGTCTATTCTTCGTGCAATCGTTTCAGAGCGCTTTCATCAAGACTAGCAGGTAAATTACGACTGCATCACCTAATTTATGTTGGCTATAGGTATCTTCTAGAGGTCCTGTGGATCCTACCCAACGGGGCCTATTTTTGACTAATCAATTGGATGCCTTCGTAGCCATGACACAACTAGCAATTCACATAATCTGGGTAACAAATCCTATCTTACACCAGTTACGTAGCTACGTGAGATTGTTTTATCTCTTCCGGTTCATTACAAAATGCTGCTAAATCTTCCTCTCGGGTTGACGAATTCATAGCATACGAAAAAAGCTCTTGTATTCTCACCGCTGTTATAGAGAAAGAGGTGATAAAAACTAAATACTATTATTTCTCTAGTAGTTACTTTACTCTTTAAATAATAAAGTTTTACTTAAAGACTTTATAGTAGTTTACTTTTAGTGTCTAAGTGTTAAAAAGCCCTTATAAGAAGTATAACTACTAGCTTATATTATTATAACTTTTAGTTAGAACCTTTATACTATTAAGTAATAGAATTATAATTTATACGTCTTAGTAATCTTTTAAAAGCCCTTGATCCCCTCTTAGTTCTAGTAAAAACTTCTCGAATAATGTGTCGTCGCCACTTTTAGCCGCATATTGTAGAAGCATACAGCTTTGGCGAGTAGCAGTGAGCGTATGTTTCCAATGTCCAGACAAAATATCCACGACTCTTGTGTGGTTTCTTCCAGTGGCTTTATTTAACGCAGTCTCCCCAATGCGATCACGGACCCAGATATCCGCTCCATTCTGGACCAGATGCCGAGTCGCTTCCTCATGCCCATTATGGGCAGCGTGATGCAACGCAGTTCGGCCATTGTCATCAGTGAATTCGATGTCCGCGCCGTGCTCCAACAGCAACGATATAATCGAGCCATAGCCCTTCGTCGCCGCTGCTTGAAGGACCGTTTGCTTCACACCTTCTACGGTAGCGATTGCCTTCACATCAGCTTTGTTTTGCAGGAGCAACTTCGCCAACTCAACATGTCCACCCCATGCGGCACAATGAAGAGCAGTTATTCCATCACTGTCAGTCTCCATGATATCCAGACCATGTGTCATTAGAAGAGTTATGGTTCTCACTAGTCCAAAATTAGCCGCAACGACTATTGCAGGTATCGCTTCTATGAATGCCTTGTCAAGGCTACGGTCCAAATACGGACCATCTAGCGTTCCTTGAACCAGACTTGCTAATGACAACTCATTCGTAAGAAGTGCTGATATTAACGGCGCTAGTTCAGACTCGGGAGAACCTCGAGCGTGGTTTCCCCAGTGGTTGGCAGCGTAGACGAAGAATCCATACTCTGCTTTCCGAGCTCTCAAATCAAACGCTGTTTCACAAATGCCTTCGGCAAAGACTGGTTGCAGCAGATATTTGACGCATGCTTTTGTAATATCAATTTGCGCTCCTGGAAACAACACCTGGCGTTGTCGATCGAAGTATTCCTGGGTAGTGTTATGGACCAATCTGATGACGTTGCTACGTTGGTCAATCACAACCAGACCAGCGCAGACGGTGGTCAAAAGCTCAGACGGGGGGCAATCGTCTGGGTCCACACTCCCCAAATCCGATCCAAGGGACATCGCCAAGATGGCATGCTGCACTGCGTCCACCTTCAATGGCTCGAATGCATGGCTAATCCAGCACAGAAGCCTGTAACCTAACTCAAATCTCTCATGATCTTGTGTCTGGATTCTTTTTATGGCTTCCTCGTAAAGGTCGTCCAGTTTCTCTGGTAGGTTGTTTAAGCTTGCTCGAACTCGTTTGAGGGTGATCTTTCGAGCCAAGGACTGTATATGGAGCTGAGCAAGTAGAAACCTTGTTGATATTAGCAAAGTTCCCATCTACATCCTCGGGAAGTTTAATACGCACATTCCATCTGCCTGCTTGACGACTCTATTAATAATATCGTAATATAAAGATGGGTCTTTCTGGCAGAACCCCATCAAGTCTCGTTCCTTCAATATTTGGCCCTCCAAAAATTTGGCGATATCAGGGTCCGTGGCCCTTATTTCAAGCTGCTCAGTATCCTGCAACATCTGCGCAATGTCACCGAGATGTCGAGACGTACAAAGGATATGCAGGCCAGAAATTCGTCGCAACTCTTCGATCAAGATCCTCCTGGTACCATCGGCTTCATTGCATTCATCCAATGCATCGATAACGATATAAATACGAGAGAATTCAGAGACAGTGGATCGAAGTACTATAAGCCACTCATCAAGTACCGGTCTCGTTCTGCTGGGACGGTGTAGCAAATAAAGTGCTCGAACTTCTTCTGGCGCGGATCGCTTCTGACGTGACAGCTGTTGGATAAGACTTGCGATGAGTTCGGAAACTGTTTGGTTTGCTTGGTCTTTGTGGTTGCAATAAACATATGCTAGACCCACACTGGAGGTTATAGATGTACTTTTCACAGTATCGATGATAGTCGACCTAAAATATGTTAGGAAAAGCGAAGCGAAGGGGCTGCAATACTTACGCCAGTACAGTTTTTCCCGCTCCAGCTGCATAAGGGTTAGATCATTATACTTAATGTTGAGCGAAGATCATAACGTACGCGGCCCATAGCACCAAAGTATGGGGATCTCTCCATAGACCCATGCCTGAAACTTGACATCCTGGAGCAGCCACTGTCCAGTTTTCTCTTGCCGTCGGCTTAAGGTATCAATCTGCGTTGACCAAAAGTTCAGTGGTGAAAGCCAATCAATGATATTTTGGTTTTCTTGCTCTATATACGTAATCAGTATTAACACAGCAAGAACAAAATAGTTGAAGGTTCAAGCCATACCCATTTGTTGCGTTCTAAGGTATTTGACGTTGCTACTGATCGAAGTCATACCTGCTTCAACTTGCTCTACTTGATTGGCAATCTCCTTCAACTTCTGGGAATTCAAACTCGTGGTGTGTCTAAGTAGATCAGTATTTCTGCGAAGCGGATAGGTTGGGTGAAGATAAAAATGGCCGTACACTTGTAGAATATCAATACTCAGAACCAAGTTCTCCCGCATATCTGCAACAATCTGTTGCAGCTTGAGGAGTGTACTCTCTCGGAAGGGATACAGAAGCCCCATGGAAGACTCATGGATTCTTTCCGTCAAACTGGACGTCTCATTCTTTCGCAGTTTCAACAGCTCAGTATTCAGCGCTCCTACAGCGCTCCCACAATGCTTTATATTCTCCTCAACCATCTCTCTTACGCCTTCAGCAAAGTGCTCCTCCTCCATTATCATCCTTAACAATTTCAGCATCTTCACCAGTGCTTCAGTGGATGCGACCATCGTCGCAACACTGGTTTTGCGATCTCTGAATGAGGAATAATATTGAACGATGCCTTGGCAGCTCTGGATTGCGAACGATATGATCCCGACGGCGCTCGCGGCGACTGAAAGTGGGTCCGCCATTTTCGAGGGCGGCGAGAGACGCTTGAAAGAAAGAACAAACAATTTAATAATATATAGAGAAGTTTGGCTCAGCCTTACTGCATGGCAGTGCTACGTGGATTGCCTACCCGCACTTCCCAAATAGGTCACCGATATAACTCGACAAATCAAAGCTCTACTAAACGGCTACTACTTATATCCTCTTGGCGTAGACCCACCTCTAAGCGAGACCAGCTTGGGGATCTGGCCGGAAGCGAGGGCTTGGCGGGCGTACGCAACAAGAACGACAAGGAGGCCCTAGGGTTAGGGTTTATATCACTCCTACAATATTTGCTAGTAGCGTAGCATCTAAAATGAAATGGATCTTGGGTGGCAAGTGGTACGTAAAATAAAAGGGGTTCTCGCTCCTCTACTCGCTTAAACCTATGTCCGCGTTAAACCCTAAGATACCGAAATCGAGGCCTAAGAGAATCACCTTACGGCTTAAAATCGAGTTCTCACTAAGCGTCTAGACACCTAGACTAGTGAGCTTAATGCGTATACCTAGTAAATCGACGGCTTAAGCACCGAAATCACTGAGCTTCGAAAAAAAGTCCTTATTCTTCTCCCCTACTACGAAAGTCTTCCTCTACCCACAATTCGAAATCTCCCTCCAAATTATCTAGTCAAAGGTCAGCTCTAGAGCCTCCTCCTCTTCCTGCTACTAAGCTTAACTACCCCCTTACGCTATTACAAATTGAGCTATTTTAGCTAGATTACTTATATAAATACCCCGAGCGTAGGAAGGATAGAAAGTTTATATACCGCGATGCCTATAAGTACACAGAGTAACTTAAGGCACTAGTAAGGGTCTACGAAGAACGTTAAATTATTTATACTTTAGGTATGTGTATACGAAGAAAAGTACTACAATAGTAGGTATATGAAGCTAGGGTTAATAGTAAATCTTTGAATAAAATCTACAATCTTATTAAAGATAAATTCAAGGAAGTTATACGTACTAGTTGTTTTGTCGCTGGTGGTGGTGATGGATTTAGTTATTTTCACGATTAAGTTCATTCCGACGATAAAAGCTAATATAATTCAGATGATTAAGAATTCGATGATCAAGAGTTATACCCTTGGGATGGTCAATATAGTGAGTTCGAAGAAAAACAAGAAGAGTACGAACCCTTTGAATTCGAAGAACAAGAAGAATAAGAACCCTACGAATTCGAGGAACCACAGGAAGTTGACAATCAATATGAATTGATTAATGGGTGAGCCTAATGGGCCTCGGCCACGCCTAGGAAATTGTTAATCTATTAACACTTCCTATCTATATTCTTTGGTTTATTTGATTAATTTCGGTGCCTATAATTCTCACTTAGCACCTCTGATTTTGACGGCTCTGGAACGTTGATTCTAAATTCGATTCATTCTTCCTACGCCCATTCGGCACTTCCCTCGACGATTTTAGGACTCCTAATTCGACGATTTCGGCACTTCGTTTCAAATCGATGTTACCTACACAATCGTTTCTACACACTAGTTCTAAAGCCTCTAAAGCTTTGATTTTACACACACAGGTTAGATTACAAGTCACCACTTACATTCATTTGTATTGTAATTTATAAGGGAGTTTATGCACAGATTTATCTGTATACGACGTTAGGGCAACGTCATTTTTTTGAAATGGGCGATTGTCACGAAATGGTCGTTCTGCAAGGTCACATGACCTCGCTTATATGGTTTCTGTACTTGATTTCGACGTCTTATAATTAACAACATATATTATTATTACAATTCAACCCATATTATCGATTTTCATAGATCTGACTTGATTATTTCGTCACAATAATATACGCGCGTTCATAGGTTAAGATACAAAAAAAAAAGTGTGTCTTGTCCGGGGAAGCACCCTAGGATTAGACTCCGTGGATGAGAACCCCAACTATCCGAGGTACATTAACTAATAGGCGTGTATTTGAAGATCTTAAAGTGGAGTCGGTTATAGAACTTCCGGGGGAATGGGGTAATATTGACTGGGATTCCTATAGTACGAGTAGTTTGTTCCTTTATTCCTTTTGTTCTTATACTACTACGGCCCGAAAGCCCACGTAGTAAACTACACTGTACTATAGGCTTCGGGCCTATCGTAGAGTTTCCTTCAATTTTATATTACTCTAAAAAAGTTAAAATAAAAGTTAAAATAATAAAAAACTAACTTTCCGGCTCGTCTGCTTCGGCAATAGATTTTTAAAGTATTTACCTTAGATATTCGACTAGGTCTCTAGGCGGTCGAGAGTAATTAACCCTAACCTATAGATAGATAAACGATCCTAAATTATTTAATATTAATAGTTAGTAATCAGTGGCTAATTACTATCCGTAAGTAAATCGGTATTCCTAGAATGTTCCTCGGAATAAACTAATTAAAATTTCCAATACTTCCCTAGGCCATACACAGGGTTCTCTTTTAATGCCAAAATATCCTATGTGAACCAGCATAATAGCATTATTTAAAAGATGTCTATTGGTCAAGAAGAGATTAAATATAAGACCCATGGTAAATGGAGCCCAACTTTGATTTCCCTGTATCTCTCTCCATAAACTACCCCGCCGTACACTATTGACTTCAAAGTATCACTAACACTAGAGTAGTTTACTAAATTTTCATATTAAATCGAAATATTCATTATATTGACTAAGAGCAGCTTGTATTTACAGAGAATCTAGATAATCTAAAAAAAACGTAGTCTACTCCGTGAATATGTATCTACGCAGAAAAATCTCAAAGGGCCTCTTATCATCGTTCTCATATTGGATATAGCTTATAGTAAGCTTCAATTTTGGATTTTTGGGGTTTTGTAGAGTTAGGAAAAGCTTATGTATGTATGGTATTTTGCAAAGACTTTCAATAGGCAATCAACTTGTTGATCGGCCCGTATCTTGACTAAAATCTGACTTGTAACAATAATATTGGATGAACTCCCCTGGAACACTCCTAGCTGAACGTGACTTAAGTAAGGCTGCAGTAGCGCCTCAATTGAAAAGAAGTTTGACCGGCATAGGACCGAATGTAGAAACTGCAGAGAGGACTGCGACCGCCCTTTTATAAGAATGTAATGTTCTGTAGCATTTCGACTGTTGCTAACTCTTTCCTCTGAACCAAATAGATAGGAAAAACCTCGTACCTTTCGTTACTCTCAGACTTCGAATAAATCATGTCTCACTTTGTACTATTCCTTGCTTTGCTACTTATAACTTACTACCCCTTGTTCTCTGCGGCTCAATCTGCTTCTACCTCTGTACCGTGGAAAACCAATAATGCGATAGTCGATGATCTCATTGAGCAGTTGACCCCAGAAGAGAAGATCTCTCTAGTCCATGGGACTATCAATCCCGGCAATCAGGATCCTGCAGGGTATATTGCGCCTATAGCGCGCTTAGGAATCCCGGCTATCGAGTTAGCGGATGGTGAGGCGTAAGTTGAACATTCCGTTTCTGCCTCACTAAATGCCTGAGATTGATTTCACTTGGGTCTAACACAAACTATTGAAATAGGGGTATCAATGTTGTTGAAGATGCCACTGCTATTCCAGTTCAGCTCAATGTAGCTGCAACGTATTCGAGAAAGGCTGCCTATGCGGCCGGGTACGTTACCGGCCGAGAAGCACGCCTCCTAAATATTTGTTAGTCAAAATCCCTACTCAACTATTTTGGAATTGTGTTTCAGCTTGGAATGCATTTGATAATATAGATAGCAATTCAACTTGCACCACGTGTAAATGTCCTACGCGATCCAGTTACTGGGGCTGTTGGCCATATCCGGTTGAAATACGAAGAATACGGGATTTTGGGCGAGTCCACAAATCCGATTCGGATTTCAAACCCATTACCAGAGACAGTTGTCAACTCTTCCGCAAGCATTGCGTATGACATCGCAGCAAGATCTGGGATACTTCTGAAAAACGAGAATAGCACACTACCCCTGCAAATCAACGCTTCCATTGGTGTGTTCGGTCCTAGCGGTCTTCAATATACGCAGGGTGCCGGTTTTGCTGAGCGCGCTTTTGGCTTCCCAGATAGGGAAGTGAGCACACTATATGCACTTCAAGTCCGAACGAAGAATCTGTCAATTCCAGCTGCAGTGGGTGTGGATTTGCAAGGGGCCATCATACCAACAGAGTATTTGTTCAGCCTCAACGGAACGCAAGGTCTATCCCGAAACTCTTCATCACTGTACAGCATTGACCCGATCGTCAGCTTCAACGGCTCCTCCGCACTTCCGGCTAACAGCAGCTACACCTGGCAAGGCTTCCTTCTTGCACCTACCACTGGGAACTATCGTTTGTCCATCCAACGCGATATTTATTCACCAGATGGCGGAAATAACAACTCGCAGTACACCAGCCTTTCCTCAATCGGTGATCTCAGTATCAATGGCTCGTCATTAGCAACCGGATATAGACTCTTTCTTGATGGAGGAGTCCGTCCATGGAGCACCCCGATTATCACCACTGACGGTTGGGATAATATTGGCGGAAACGTCTACCTCACAGCCGGTCAGTACAGTCTCAGCGCCAGTATCACGGGTGTCATCAACCAGAACGTCTCCGTCCGTCTCTGCTGGGTTACTCCAGACCAGCGAGAACAAAATATCCAGAAAGCCGTTTCCCTTGCCCAGCAAGTCGAAACTCCGCTAGTCTTCGCGTACGCTAATAGTCAGTCTCAAGTCGACCTTACTCTTGACGACAATCTGGATGAGCTCATTACTCGCATCTCGGCCGTCAACAATAACACGGTGGTAGTCCTTAATAATGGACAGCCGGTACTGATGCCTTGGCTTTCTTCGGTACGCTCCGTCCTACAAATGGGCTACCCAGGCCAAGAGGGGGGTTGGGCCACTGCAGATCTCCTACTCGGGAATAGAAATCCTCAGGGCCACCTTCCCGTTACGTACCCAGTAAGTCTAAACCAGACTATTACATATGACCCGGACTATCCATGGCGTGTTGGTACGACGGAAAGTGCTATTGCAAACTTCTCAGAGGGCGTGAATTCAGGCTACAGATGGTATTTTGATCAGAGAATTCCGACGCTTTTCCCCTTTGGTTACGGGCTGTCGTACACAAGCTTTGCGTACACCGATTTAGCACTTAAGATCAACCAGGGAGCCTCTCTGTATGATGAAACGACAGTAACGATTTCATTCAGTATTCAGAACACGGGCGCGATGTCGGGTGTTGCAGTCCCGCAGGTGTACATCAGTTCTCCAGCAGGCATGCAAAAGGAAGCTAATGGGGTCCAATTCCCTGCTATATCACTGGTGGGGTTTGAAGATGTAGAGTTGGCGCCAGCCGGACGACAGTTTGTAAGTATTGTAGTTGAGTCGAGGCAGTTGAGTTACTGGGAGACGGCGAATAGAACTTGGGTCGTTGGCTTGGGGATGAGGAGTTTATTCATTGGGAATGGTGTCGAGGAGAAAATACTAGAGACTAGCTTCACTCTCCAAGCTAAACGTCTTATAGAATTTTAGGAAATAATACTAAGCTCTTAGTAACTTTAATCGCTAAACAAAATAATGCTCGAACAATTAATATATTTTAATTTAATTTAAGTTAAGTTTTTATTTTAGGTAAATAGCTTAGTAATTTAAGTCTCTCTAATAGGGTATCTCTTAGTACTAGCGTCTAGTTGGTCCTAGTGTCTAGGGTTATATAACCTAAGCGAGCTTATAAGAGGAGAGAGAGTAGTTTTAAAATTAAAATTAAATTCTAATAAAATTAAATAAAATATACTTTATATACTATTAAAATTATTTAGATTAAGGCTTTAAAATAAGCTTATATTAGTTTAATTTAACTCAGTTTATTTAGAGTTAAAGAGAAAGTAAATTTAGTTTGTACAATTAAGTAAGACGTGTAATACTAACAAGTAGCTAGAAGTTGCTAGTTAAATCTAGGATCAAATAAGTATATTATTATATGCAGTTTTTATCGACAGGTAGTAATAGGGCAAAGGACAAGTACTTGCATCACAGTCGCATTTCTTTACTATCAAGGGCTCGCTGCGGATGAAAACAAGAAGGAAATAATTAAGAAGCAACTGGGAGTTAGGATTTAATTTCTGTGCAAGATAAAGAGGATCAAAAGAGAGCATCTCGTCAAGGCAGAAAGGGAGAAGACGCGAAGTGGTTGGAAAGCTCCGAAGTTGGTCTTTTATGAGCATCATGAGTTTGCTGAGGACGACTTAGTCAAGGGTGACTGCAGTCATGCTCTTAGGCCCAGGAGTTTGTAGGGTTGTAGTTCTCCCAATGCGGTGACTTGGATTAAACCCTCAAAAAGATGAAAGCCAGATCATATAATATTTGATTGAAGGCCCAGTCATTCCGCGTTCTTTACATACCCATCCAAGACATCAAGTTTGAGTTGGCAATGGTAAGAGCTCACATCTAAGACTAATGGCTATTAATACTTGGTGCTGAAGGCTAAATTGTAACAGGTCATCGCTGGTGGATCTCTATCGTTCTCTACCAACCGAGGACGGTAGAAGCCCACTTACTATTTCTAAAGATAGAGCTCCGAACTTTGCGATTTTTTTCCTGGTTTGGAGTGAAGGCGAAGCAAAGTGATTGAAATACTACTAACTACTGGCTCGAAATTCTATCCTTCTAGCTGTAGTCATTGGGAGCTTCATCAATACTTCCCATAGTTTCAACAACCGCGAGCTGGAGATTGCCTCCTCTTCCAGCGAAAGAGCTGGTGGAACCCCATCTTGGTCTCCCAGCTTAAAACTATCGATTAGGAGTACATACTCTGGTTTCTGGAAGATCGGAGGGTGTTCCGGCGTGTTTGTTGGTGTCACTTCGAATTAAGAAGTCGACATCGTGACAGATTGAAGGATTGACTGCGTATCCTGTCTCATAGGTCTCCAAGGAAAATGCCAATTGAGTATTATAAAGAAGTGTCGGGAAACTTACAGAACCTTTAAGGTCTTAGTATGTTTGTGAAGATACAAAGGCTAGGTTGTGCGAAATCTGGGCAGGGATCCAGCCGTTTACGGCAACGTTACGCAAAAGCCATTGGGTTACTTGAGTAATATCTCTGTGTGCGGGACACAATTCGCTATGCGACGAGTTCTAATCCCTAGATACCGCGCTCCAGAACGTCACTATCACTCTTGCCTCAATACCGATTATGAGTGAGTGAAAACGGGCATTTTTCAAGCGTTCATAAGCCCTAGATCCCCTGTTCCCAGACAATCAGGTTGTACGTTCGAACTTTACCCAACAACTTAAACACCCCATCTTCAACTAGTATGAAGTGAAGTCCACGAGAAACAGCGTAATGGTCGAACAAAGTGACCAAGCAGATGACGCCTTCAACGATACCGGCTATAGATTATTTATGTTTGCCCCTCCTATCTCCTTACCTCATTCCAATCCTTATGCCCTAACAATCCTCAGATTCGTCTACTGTCACGCCATTAAAAAGTTTTACATCAATCAATCACCTCTATAGTTTAAGATATGTCTTGTCTCTTTGAAAACATTGAAGGCCGATGCTATATCTTCCTTATCGCTGCTGCCACCTCCTTATCTCAACGCTGCTAGCACTCTTCCAGATACCTCTCATTAGACATCTCCTAATCCCTTCTCCATTCATGTACCGCTGTAGTAGATCTTATTGATACCCTGACTAATCTACTCACTAGTCCGCCGTCATTGTCGAGACCGCCTTCGAAGTCTTAGTCATTTTAAATATAACGTTTGCAGCCATTTATCAGCTGTTCTGAGTAGGCTTAAATATGAAGCCACAAAACCTAAATATCAAGTAAATAGTGTTGCTTACCTGCTATTTAATTTAATACAGAATATTTCTTGTTCTATAACCTAACTATAAGATAGGCTGGGGCGGTACCTTGATTATAAAAGGAAGTATTTTATTAATTAATATTCTCTCCTTCTTCTTGCTCCTGTAGTACTACCTCTTTCCCTCTCCCTTAATATCCTTACTTGCATTCTTACTAACATTGGCCTTGATCTGCCACACTGTCGGCAGCATGCCGTTCAAATCGCCGGTCTTGAGCTTCTGCGCCCCTTCTATAGACTAGTGCCCTTTTAGGTTTAGCCGGGCGAAATAGACTTCATTCCATTCCAGCCTCAATACGGGCCCCCGTATACGACCTGTATTCTGGTCGTATCGCTAATACTATTTAATACACTGACTGGTTTTGGGCCTTGGTTATTCCTGCCTAAAGATATAAACATCTGCCCAACATTGTGGCTACTGTGTACATCTGTTTTCTCATCGCTGTCTCTGCCTCCTTCATCTTTATACATCGAAACTATGGCAACGATTAGAATTGCTGATGTCTCACACCCAAAAGGGTACCAAAATCACAAATACAAGTGGAAGGTTATGGTTCAAGCTTCAAATGGAGCGCGATTGATTTGCAGTCGAATATTACAAAAAAATCCTGAGAAATGATCGGCTTCGAGAGCGTCGTAGGAGGTTGTGAAGCTGGGTTTGTTGACGCGTAGGAAGATGACGTTGGTCTTTATAGGCAGGAGCCAGGAGGGTAGATAGGCTATTACGTTGGTCCACGTCGTGAAGCGGTACACGACGCTGGAGTTGTGAGTCCAGGATTTGTAGAGCGTGAAACGATATACGTCGAATAGCCAGTTGAACTTCTCCATTTTGATTCCATTAAAAGAGCTAGGTTTCTGACCCTGCCAGTTACTTAGACCTGCCAGGTTTACCAATTTTATAGGTTGCCAACGGATTCATATGTGACGTGCGTGAACAGAGTCTCGAATCCTACTTTATCGCATTCAGCGAGACCTACAGCTCGTATGCGACACTTTGTGCTGTGGCGTCCCGCACTGCCAAATCACGCGAGAAGATTTACCTCCGTTCTAGTAGTGTGAGTAGTATATAAAGTTTTCATGAGACCTTCCATCCTCGCACGCAAATTTCCCGTCGATGATCCAATAATGCCAGAAGCGCGACCTGTGACCTCGTCCACTGCCCGCTCTCGTCGATGAGCGGGACTCCTAATCTCGGAGTTGATGTAGATATGTCCTACTTCTTGGCCACTAAACAGCTTAAGTGCCTTTCGCGCAGGTGGGCCCGCCAGGAAGCATCACGCGGTTCGAGCTCCAAGTCGAGCCGGACCGTAAGACCGTGAGGCTGCGCATCATCAGAGGCGCAGAGCAAGGTCTGTATAAGAAGGCCCAGGTTCTCATATTCGAGTCGGATATCATTGGGAAAACATCGCTTTCGGACGCTGAGATTGAGAAGATAGGTGCGTTCCAGTACCCCTAACCGTGAATTCCGGTGCTCATTCTAATCGTGTCGATAGCGGAGAGGTAAATACAAGAGCATGGCAACTACCGTATACTTCTGAATAACTGCCAAGTGTAGGCTTGCAATATTTTCAATGAGATTACGGATGTTAAAGGACGTTTGGGCTTAAGGATCTCGAGTGCGATAGGGAAACCTATTATTGCTTTTTATAATGCTTTTAGATGCAATCTACCGTTATACGTTTGTCCTTTTACTAGAATACGAGGCACTTTGTATACTCTACAGTTATAGTCTTTCGGTAATTCAAACAGGTGTTGCAGTGTTAGGATTAATTCGAGAAGCTCCAAAGACATACCTCGACCTGGCATGGGGCGTGATGCCTTCGCATTAGAAAACTTTGCTGTTCGAGATCGGGCCAATAAACCGGGACGGGAGACAACCTGCTGGTTAGCACTAGACTCAACGGAAAGGCTTTAAGCTGAAATCAGCTACGACTAAACATTCACGACATACGGAAGTTCTTGCCATCCACATCGCCAACGACGCGCGAATCGGAGGATTGCCACAACGAGGTTTTGACATGCTGTCAAGTGCGGCTTGATTTTTTTCACAAGATGTTACCTAATCTAGTGCCAGCTTGCTCGAGCGTCGTGATAGCAACAATGAGAAGTGAGAGCCAGTCGTGGATACGCAAGATATAACACAGAAAACGACTCGCACTTGCAGAGATCTAGTCTAATAGGGCTGAGTTTCGTCTTGTGCTAGTAATATATACAACACGAGAAGTAATGCGAGCGTAAAGCTAAAAACTAGAAAAGACTAGTATAACCTTACTACTTAAGCTTATTTACCTCTAGTACTACCTCTATCTCCTTTAGTCTATATACAAGCTTCTACTTATACACCTAAGATATAATTAACCTTTAAGAGGATGAAACTAATTAATAGCCTTTGTAGTAGCTAGTACTAGATCCCGTGACTACTTCTAATCCTATAATGGTCCAACCGACCTTAACTTATTTTATAGCGTAAAGCCGTCCTATTTCTTGCTCCTTTTTCAGTTAAGCTATCTTGACCGGAAGTAGACTAGTTATACAAGAGACTTTTCGCTGCGTCTTTATAAAGGGTTATATTATGCTCCGTTTCTAGAGGATGTCCAAATTTGCTATTGTACTTGTAGAATAACTTTGGAATGCACTCCAACACAATGAAGATATTTCTAGTTCTGTTTTTAGGCCTCTTCCAACTGGTCCTATCAAAGACCGTTACCTATAACTGGGATATTACCTGGGTTAATGCTAGTCCTGATGGGTTCTCTCGCCCTGTGATTGGGATTAATAACCAGTGGCCTTGTCCGCCGATTCAAGTAAGTCCTAGCTCCACTGAACAAGCATACTCTCTGACCAGGTTAGGTAACCATCGGCGATCGTGTTATTGTCCGTGTAACTAATCAGCTCGGGAATGAAACAACCTCGTTACATTTCCATGGGCTATTTCAGTCAGGATCAAACTCTATGGATGGGCCTACAGGGGTTACTCAATGCCCAATTCCACCAGGAGGCAAATTCACTTATGACTTCAAAGTAACTCTCCACACTGACTGAGCCAATTATGGATACTTATTTATTCTAGGTTTTACAGCCAGGAACATACTGGTACCACTCCCACAATAAAGGGCAGTACATAGATGGACTCCGTGGTGAATTCATTGTTCACGATCCTTCGGCCCCATTCCAATATGACGAAGAGATCACGCTGTCTTTGTCGGACTGGTATCATGATCAAGCTCCTAGCTTGATCAATTACTTTCAGTCTCAAGCAAATGAAATTGACCACGACGGAGCAGAACCCATTCCATACTCGGCACTTATGCAAGATACGCAAAGCCCCAAAATAGCTGTGGAGCCAGGTAAAACATATCTTGTTAGGATTGTGAATATGGGGGCATTTGTGGGCTCGTACCTCTCTTTCGATGGACACGATATGAAGATTGTGGAGGTTGATGGCGTCTATACCGAACCCCAGATCAGCAACCAGATCTACTTGACGGTGGCTCAGCGATACAGTGTCCTCATTTCGACGAAGCGCGAGACGAGCGCTAACTTTGCTATCCAGAGCTCCTTGGACACTGCTATGTTCGACACGATTCCTGCTTATGTAAACCCTAATGTAAGTGGTTTTCTCGTATACGATAGCCAGAAGCCTCTGCCAGAAGTCACTCCAATGCCAACCTTTGCGCCATTCGATGACTTCAACCTTGTCCCTAAGGACCATGAACCAGTTCTTAGGAATGTGGATCATCAAATTATCATGGATATGGATTTTATTAACGATCAAGGAGTAAACAGGTAAGAAATCTACTTTTGCCGAAGATGTTGTGGTCCTGCTAACAGCTGTAGGGCCATCATCAACGGCAACTCATATATTCCCCAGAAAGTTCCTACTCTATACACTGCGCTATCTGCTGGGAAATACGCTAGCAACCCGATTGTGTACGGAGTCAATAGCAACCCCTTTGTGTTGAAGTTTGGTGAAGTGGTTGAGATTGTGTTAATCAACCACGATAGTGGGCATCATCCTTGGCAGTACGTTTCTCCCTATATCTAGAAGTGTTTTCACTAACGTTAGGATAGTCTCCATGGTACGGAAAACTTAGTAAACATTGTATGATCCTCACTGATATCAAATCTCTCCTCTAGGTCATAACTTTCAAATCATTGCTCGTTCCAATTCAGATACTATCTACCTAGGTAGCGTTCACGACATACCCAAGACACCAATCCGCAGGGATGTTGTACAGGTACACTCGGGAGGATATCTCGTCATTCGCTTCCGGGCCGTCAATCCAGATAAGTTCTTCATTACCACGTTGCCAATTTAGCCTGACACTCTACCACGCATTCAACTTTTCCACTGTCATATCGAATGGCACGTTGAAGCCGGTCTCATTGCTACTCTCATTGAAGCACCAGAGCTTCTCCAGGCAAACCTTAGTATCCCTTATGATCATCTAAAGATTTGCGAGGATCAGGGGATTCCGACCCAAGGAAACGCAGCTGGTAACACAAAAAATTATCTCGATGTAACGGGTGCACCCACCCAATTTAATAAGAACAATCAAGGGTGAGTATACTCAGAAGCTATAACTGTAACTATTGCTTACTTTAATGATTAGAGCGTTGGTTGCTCCGGCATGTAAGAGGAACAAGACTTCATTGTTTAAGAAAAACTTATACTAGAAAACTTATAATAGTACTTTTACTTTTAAATATAATATTAAACTTTTAATAACTATTATATAACTCTTTATACTATATATATATTTTTAATCTTATTCTAACTAGAATAAGTATTTTATTTTAAATAAGTAAGAGTAATATTATAAATATAATATATATATTAGTTAAAATTAATTAATAAAATAACTTATAATTTAAAGTTTAATAAATAAGACTATATAAAGAACTATAAGTAAAGATTATATAATAAAGTTATATAATAAATTAATATAAAAAATTATATAAATAAATACATTTAAATAATTAATTTATTAGATTTATTTAATAATTAAAAATAAACTAATATTAATTAATAAATATAAAAAGATAATTATAAATAATTATTATTTTAAACTAAAATTATTTATAATAAGTTATTTAATTAATTTAAATAATTTACTTTAAATAAGTTTAATTATTAGAGTAGTATAATAAAGTAAAAGATTAAATAAAACTAGAATAAAAGTATTCCCAGGTATAAAGAGCGCTCCTGCAACGTAGTCATGTCTGCCACGATGATCTCGCCGAGAACGTTCAGACCTCCGCCGCCCAAGCCCTGTATAACACGACCAATGATGATGGATGTCATGCTCTGCTCGCGGGCAAAAACGAGAGAGCCCATGGTGAAGAGTAAGAAAGCGACATTGAAGGGGCTCTTGCGGCCGAAAACGTCGGAGATGCTGGTGTACAATGGCTGCGTGACCACAACACCTAAGAGGTAGGCGATGCTCGCCCAGAAGGACTGCAAGCTCGTGCCATGTAGCTGGGATGCGATGGACTAGATTGCGTCAATATGGGTGTGATGTCTTCTGGGCGAAGTAAAGCTTACTGGGATAGCAACAGCAAGAGTGGTAGCATCAAGAGAGTAGATAAATGTCGTGATGTTGAGCCCTAGGAGGGCCAGGTAAAAGTCTATTGGCTTCCTCTGCGGAACCACATTATCCCCTTCTGTCTCAATTTCCAGTGCCTGGATAATCTCAATTCTTTCCGAGTCCGTGTTCTGTTCGGGACATGGTGTGATGGATTCGGAGGGAAATATAGTCTTTACGCTGGATTCTGCTGTGGAATCCATCGTGCTCCGAATGATTACTATCACCTCAATCATAAAGACAAGTTTGCTCGCCGTGCCTTTGTATTTATATTCCACGAGGTCAATATGATGTACATATAGCTTAGATATTTCGATGGGGGCCTTTCCAATGCCAAGAAATCCGCCTGCTGGTTACCAAGCATAGAGCCGCAGATAGGCCAATAGTCCTCCTCTGTCCGTAAATAACCCTCCCGAAACCTCTTAAACTGTTAGGATTTCGTGAATAAGCACTTAGTCAGGCCAATTAGTTCAGCCTAAACTTCGTATATAGGCCACCTTGCAGGATCAAGGTAATCCTTCCAATATCATCACTTTGACCCATTGATTTACCTACTATCTAGACCGAATCCATCCAATTTAGCTTCGTAATCTTGACATAAACAAGTGGATGCCACCATACTTTCAATTGAGAATGCCAATCTATATACATTGATGTACGCTGGCGCAGCATGCTGATTGGCTGGTCCCGCTTTTCCACCCGCGCGATGATCGTTCCGGAGCCTGCGCAGGACCACGATTCTGTAGCGCGGTAAGGGGAGGATAATGTCCTTCCTCCACTGGATCTGTGCGAACTATCTGGGGAAGAAGCGGAAGAAGGGGAAGAGACGGTCAATTCATATATACTAGCGAGATTTCAAGATGCTCTACCGTCGAGTGAATGGCGAATACGTGGACGCGAATAATAGACACGAGGTCGTCAAGGTATAGCAATCCTCCTCTAATACTCTTATGTTGCACGCTGATCCATAATTGAAGTACATCGACGGCATACTCAAGGTCGACTTTGAGCTAGATACTACGTCTAAACCCAAGCCCGTAGCCGGAGTGGACGACCTGCTTCTCATACTCGTCCACCACTAGGCCCGCGATGAATCCATCTTCCCTACTAAGGATGATCATCACGACGCCGCCACTGTTATACTGTTCCAAGCCTACACAGGTGGTCGACTAGTAGAATTTGTTCACTCATCGAAGGGCAAAGCTAACGAAGACCCCCTTAGCGAGAGAGAAGAGACCAACAAGAGCGCACACCCTCAGAAGGCGACGTATTATGATTACAACGATGACAGCGACGCTATCGACGACCCTAGATCCGACGACGATGTCCTCTTTGACTCTAAGGACGATAGGAGCGATAACGGCGCCGCCGACGAAGATATAGACGGGTACGGCTGCTTAGATAGCGGCTATAGTAGCGACGGGACAGATATCACTATAATAGAGGAGACGGGCAAGTGCTATACGACCAAGCTCGATGAGTGTAGATAGCCTCTATAGCAGAACTCGGACGCCGCCGAGCCTAGTAAGTTTGAGGAGGCTAAGCGGAAGTACAAAGCACTCTATTATAAGGACATCTATATCTAGATTGTATAGAACCCGAAACAGGGGGAGAGAGACCTGCTAGCTATAAGCCTTCTCTTCGCCTACGACAAAGTTGTTTAATAGTTCTTATTTGAACGTCGCAATTGAAGCTTAGTATCGACGTTGTGTGAAAGCAGATTAGTTGGGAGTAGATATAACTTCTGCTATAGCGAGACTAGCTTCATCCTTTCCGTCTTATTCAGAGTACTACTTACTATTTCTTCTATTGATGGTGGCCAATTTCTTTTATTAATAGAACGATAAGTAGTGTATCGTCCGTTGTGATAAATAAATAACGCAACGTACACGCCAGGGAGCTTTCTATATTCATGTACTTTCGTGATGACAGTCCTTTTTTTCCTCCGAGCAGTCTCGCTTTGATTTCTTTGACTTTATATATAGCAGCCAAACTTTCTAGGTAAGGTTGAGGAAGATCAACGCGATTTATAAAAGGGAAATGGTCATGCTATGCCATCAGAATCGTAATGGCTCCACCCAGGGTGATCACGAGTAAGCGAGGAGACCATCCCCCTTATTCTTGAGGGTTACCATCTCGGTAATCCCACCCAACATCCCCCACGCAAGGGCGAGTGTTACTTTAGATGGTATATGACCACCTAGATGGTGAAGGCCCCTGGGTAGTCTATGCACCCAGATTATGAGGGCATTCTAGTATATCAGGCGAGTGGTCTTCTGCCTGGCTAAGCTGCGGTAGCACCATGGCTTGAACATGACTGTCGAGATTCAAGTATACATAGTAGAACTGTGCCACGCTGTCTCCAATCGCCTGACCATCAATCCGTAGCTTTGCCTTGATCGAGGGGAGCCAGGTGTCGAACTTGTGAGCTTGGCCAGTGAACTTCTCGGGGTCTGGGAGGCAGGGCTTTGGTCGAGTGGTTCGGTTTCGAAGTAAGATAATCTCGTCGCGTTGTCGTTGAATTTCGGTTTGTAATTCTACGATTGTAGAAGAGAACTCCTCTCGAAGGGTCTCCATGTCTACGGATGGATACAAGGAAGGTAGGTAGAAATCGTAAGGGTTGTACAACTCAAAGATATTCGTAAATTAAGGGTAGGAATCGAGGGTAGAGAATCAGGGCATGAACATAGATATAAACCTAAATATAAGTATAGACGTAATACTCTGGCCTCGACTAGAGGGTCGATAATAATATAACAGAAGGTACTCAAGCAATTCAGATCAAGTAGTACTCTTCTATTCTTAAAATTATCGATGAAGGTCGAGAAGTTACTATAACTACAGAATAATATTTTATCCCTAGCGTACAGGCCTAGCACTAGTGTAGTACGTGATATTTATACAAACCAGAACTATTACAATTTATACGTACTATTAGTGATTATATTTATAGTTTTACTATTTAGAAAAATATAGCTTAGTATATACAGCGGCCTCTTCCTGTTTAAATAATACAATAGAAAAGCTACTTAGATAATCTAAGAAGTAGTAAATTTAAGGACACTAGTAGGGATATTAGATTCTAGATATAATTATATACTTGCCTCTAATTAGCTGGATACCCTTAGGGCTACGGGAGCGCCCGTCTACTACTGTAGGTTATATTAGTGTTACGACACAGGCCATTCTAGGGACCTGTGGCTCAGTGGTTGCACCAATCACAGTAGAACCCCAGAATGGTTGGAGGAAGTCTCAGGGTCACGTGAGAACTCCAGTGAGTCGGAGTCCTTGAGAGCATGAAAGTTCTATATAAGTCTATATGTTTCTCATCTTTCATCAACTTGGCGAAGTATACATTTCGATAATGAGGCAGCAGGTCGAGCGGAGCAACTCGATAAGATGAATTTTAGCTCTCCATCTGTCGTCTCTCATGTCGTTTGTCCGCTTAATCATCATATGCAACTTTCTCCGAGATGTGGCGTGTCTTAGTTGTGGTGGCTGACCAATCCTCTGCTCCGATTGATACTTTGCACCAGAGAAGATTCACGGCGCAACATGAATTCATTTTCAGGCTGAGCCCATATCGAATTCACTTTACGACTGTGACAAGAGTCCAGCAGTCTCTACGATTTGGAGGATAAGCATCAAGGATCTTGCCATGGGAATAAAAGGGTGTTGGACTTGCAGAGGTAAACACATCAAGAGTGGATAAGCTGCCATACGAACGTTAACGAGCTGATTTCTGCTTAGAGCGCAAAGTCCGATGTGACTCGCAGTGGCCGAGATGTGGCAACTGCACGAAGGCGCGGCGCGTCTGTCAAGGCTATGGCATCCAGCTATCCTGGCCTCGAGATGGCGACGGGAAAAGAGCAATAATCTCGCGAGATACAGTGAATACTCTTCAATCAAATGTCAAGAGGTTCTTGAATTCATCTTCTTGGGACATATCGCTCTCAGAGGAGCTAGAGAACGGAAGGATTTCTAGTGAAAATCACCTCTGACACACTGGCAAGTTGCTTGATACTAACGGCAGTAACCTATAGCTCGTTACCTTCGTACCATGAAAGTCCCTCGCCCGACCTATCTATCGCCCACCGTCATCAACAGAGAAGAGTCGCATTTACTGGGGTTCTGTATGTAGGGTGACTCTCCAGACCCAATCATCCTACTGACCAAAACATCTCAGTCAACGAATCAAGATCACTGATACTAGGACCAACCGACGAGGAGGTTTTGGGACAATTTATCTTGAGAATTGCATTCTCAGATCCATCCGATGAGACCAATCCAGTCCTACAAGGCGTGTTTGCTCTCGCATCACTACAGCTTCACGGTAGCTTGAAGAGCTTTCGCTATAAACATCTTGTGGTATCATCAGTTAAAGAGCCAA
Source organism: Pezicula radicicola (assembly GCA_003008705.1). Classification (NCBI taxonomy): domain Eukaryota; kingdom Fungi; phylum Ascomycota; class Leotiomycetes; order Helotiales; family Dermateaceae; genus Pezicula; species Pezicula radicicola. Next base: position 626,128 of record PDUO01000034.1, read on the forward strand.
TCAACTGGCTCGACGAGAAGACGCTGCTTCAGAACTTGATGGCAATGATGCTTTTGTATCATTATGAGGTAGTATAATCCGGTCCTCATAGGCTTGCCATAGTCAGCTAATAATCATAGCTCTCACTCGAATCAAACTCTAAAGGGAGTTGGGTTGTATTTCTATGCGCAGTGAAAAGGATTATCAACACGTCACCAGCAATTCACAAGCTGGTTCGGCAAGAATATTCGGTCTTCCTTGATTGGATTTATTATCACGAGGCTCTCGCAGAGTTTACAGTCAGGCATTGGAATGTACCTTATGAAGGTTGCGGCTTTGCTCCAATAGCAAGATCACCCAGAGCCATCGAGGGAAGCGGTTCAAAGGTAAATAGAAGCCTTTTGCACGTTCTTTGACATCATCTAATACTGCGGCAGGTAGAGAACAACATCGGCTGTCCAATTGATGTGCTCCAGCTCGTTGTACATACATGTAGACTAGCTATAGTCCCAAGACGCTCCGAGATGAATTATGCGAATGCTGGAATAGAGTGCACGAAGGTGCTGGAACAGAACATTTCCAGAGCAGTGGGAGATTATGGCCCTATTCACGTACAATCTGCAATACCGATAGACCGGAATACTATGGTCTCCGATCTTCATCGACTCGCGTGCTTGATATATGTCAATCGGGCGGTCCACCGCGTTTCAGGAATAGAATTCCGTCATAGACGACTTGTGAGAGAGGGAATATTGCTGTTGACCAAGATGATAACATGCCAGCACGCGTGGCCATTGTTCATTATCGCCTGCGAAGCAGTTGACGATGATCAGCGACTTGCTATCCTGGACGTCTTTGGACAAAGTCGGCAAGATCGAAGACGAAGATCAAGTCATATTCATTTTATTCAGCATTTGGTTGAGGCTGTGTGGAATCAGCATGATCTCAATGCGGAGAACCAAGTCGATTATCTCACAATTTTCGATGCGGTTGTTGGTGGAGTTTCATTCATGCCACCATTTGCCTGAGTTCAGGTCTTGGCCCTATCATTATTTCTATCTACTGTTTTGATATTCTATCAAGATAGATCCATTCAGCTTGTAGACTAGAACCAATCAACATTTTTTCCGCTATCTCCGAAAACATTCTTTCCGTGATGTGTCGAAAATTTCCCACTGTCCGCTTCCGTCAAGCTCTGAATCACCTGAAGCATATTGGTGACTGCTTCATCTACTGGAGCCGGTCCATTGACGTTTGGGTCGAGCTTATGAAATACATTTAGCACGAATTTACGTACTTCCGGGTCGCCTGTGACTGCTTGAGCTGTTCTGAGTCAGTTATTTGTGCCGACACGATTCGCCTTGCGTATTGACTGACCAGCATCTGTGTTTACCCATCCTGGACTCAGAGACAGTGTCTTGATGCCATATTGGGCCAATTCAGCGCCGAACTTGGTGATGACGACCATCATGCCAGCCTTGGCGGCAGAATATCCCAGCACGTTAGGAAAGCCAGTGATACGATTGAACTCAATGTCTCCACTCTGACTGGAAATGAATATGATCTTCTTCTCTTTGCCATTACGAACGAGATCGAGGAAGGAGTTGATGACGAAGATGTTACTGATCACGTTTGTTTTGACCTGTGTGCAGTCAACTTTTGCTATTATCGCTCAAGTGCTAGCTGAAGGAACATACGTTCTCATTAATCTCCTTCTCTAGAGCTTCCTCCTTGCCATGACTGCACTGTGTCAGCAATTTGAACTCTCAAGCGTACTAGGCCTGTTTACTCACAAAGCACTTGGCAGTAGCGCGCTGGTCTCTGGCCCTGCGGAGCTAGCGTTGAGAATCAAGACATCAAGCGAACCGGCCGTGACTTGAGAGACCTCAGCGGCAGCCTGAGCCAATTTCTTCGGGTTGGAGATATCGGTCACGATAATATGGATATTTTTGCGCTTTGAAGCAAGCTCCTCAAGCGGACCGGCAGTTCCTCGACTTCGAATGAGGGCAAACACTTGGTTTTTCGGATCGCCGGACTTTGGTGGCGCAGTCAGTGACATGCCTTTGCCATGACTATAATTGCAGCGGTAGACTCACAAGATTATTGACGAACTCGAACTGTAAAGATGGTCTTGTTAGCATTTGAGGATGTGGTTGTGGTGTTGATCCGGGGAAACTTACGCCGATGCCTCGCGTCGCGCCGGTGATAGCCCAGGACACCATTTTCAGTTTCGTCGATATAAAAGGCAGCGATAAGTGACCAGTGAAGAATGTTGAAGAGGGTAAGGAGAAGCTTGACTCAGTTCGTTTGGTTGTGGAGATGCGTTGACAGAAGGGGAGGCTGTCGCATCCTCTTATACCATCGCAGGACATCGCGATGTGCCATGGAAGTGCGAGTTATCCGGTCGAATATTTGCAATCACTAGAAAGTATTTGCGAAGAGATATTTGTAAATCACTGGAAAGTATTTGCGAATTAATATTAATAATTCACACTTATTCACATTTGGAGTTTTCGCTGATACTATTAATAGTAGATGGCGGTAGAATTAAATAAAGTAAGGTAACTTTCTCCGACTCTGTTCTACGTAGTAAGACCAAGTACTAAGCGAGACTAACCTATGATTTAGCCGGGGTAGCCGGCTTACTTAGTAGCTTAGTTAGCTAAAGTAATAAAGGGTAATAACTACCTTTAGATAATAATAAGCTATCTCTTTACTTTTAAACTTAGTTTTATATTATTTAAATAATTATTATTAATATTATTATTTATTTAAATTACTACTAGATATATATAAATTTTATCTAATATTTATCTTATAACTTTAAAATATAACTAATAATTTATATGTATTTTTATCTAGTATCTATCCTATTACTATAAACTAATAACTATTAAAATAGTAATACTTGTTTATTTTAGTTATATATATACAAGTAATAAGATATATTAAGCAGCGCCTAATACATTAATGTATATATAAAAAGTATCTTTGATCGCCCTAAGATATACTTTACTAGTCAATCGTTTTAACTTGTGGAACTGCCGTAGGCACTTCGGTGAAAACCGTAGACTTGATGATTTTGCTAAGCTCTTGAAGGCCACCTTCTCGAGCCAGTTGTATCTTCATCAGTTGGCGAGACCTTACACTCTGTTGACACCGAATTAGACAATTGTCCAGACAAGCATGTATAGCTGGTTCAACTTGCCTCTTCAATTGTTCCGCTCGTTACATATCGAATGACGCAGACCTGTTTGTCTTGACCTAGGCGTAAGATACGCCCGATTGCTTGGTCTTCGACTGATGGGTTCCATTGCGGTTCAAGTATATAAACTCGGCTTGCAACGGATAGATTGTTGAGCCTACAATTATAACAGTGAGTCAGACATTCTGGATTAGGAGAAATAGGAGGTGTACCCTGCCGCACCGGTTCCTAAGGTCATCAACAGTACCTTGACTAAGGAGTCGTGATGAAATTTTTTTAGTACGTCCTGCCGCCGAGGCGGGGGAAGAGTGCCATCTACTTGGCCGAAGACGATCCCAGTTTGATGGAGAAGCTGGGCCATAAGATCAATGCTCCGCTTCCAGGTTGAAAAGACAATGCTAATAATGCGATTAGTAAATAAAGAAAAGTCTCTTGGTAGGATTTGGCTACCTCTTCTCTTGAGCATGGTGTTCCATTATGTCAGAGAGCACTGCTTTCAGCTTCGAAGGGTATTTAGGATGACCAGAAATACTGCTGTAAATGTTAGATCCGCTGTCATACCCACTGTCTTTTTGCAGTGAGATAGGTTCAGGGTCAACTTGGCGCACTGGACTGAGATGGCCTCGTAAAGGATATCCACTATCATATGAAGCAGTGATCTGCTGCTTGCAATCCTGACATTTGAGGCGACGGTTGGGGTCGATAAGCTGTTGGTCCAACCCATCGATTGTGTCAATAGAGAGAATGTCGCAATTACACTCTGAGCAGGCGGCCCCGCCAATTTGCTGGAAAAGGCTGTTAATTTCATCAGGGTAGAATTGCTCGACTGAGTCTTCCTCCGTTACTCCCGTCTGCGTAAGAGTCGTAAGACCTGTATTGCAAAAGATGCGCAGCCGCAGTAAGGCTGTCAAAACTGCTCTGCTTCCCTTTGGTGCTCGTCGTTTGCTGACCAAAGCCTTAATTGAACGCTCACACGACTTTGCAAGCTCGTGGTAGGCTCTCTCCTCAACTTTTGACAGTTGTGGGTGTTTTTCGAGGCACGTAACGCCGAGGGATAAGGACGATATGCTTCGCCTTAGGCATATTGACCCAAGAAGCATTTTGAGGTTCTCATAATCTGGCTTAGGCCTCTGGGAGCCTTTTCCTATTTTCTGGTTTCCAGCAATGTGTCTCCGAAACGCTGATGTATCGTCTAACTGCGGCACGCGAAGGAATTTTACAAGAGATCTGAGATCATGCAAGGAATTCTGTATAGGTGTTCCTGTCATACACCATCGGATATTTGCTGAAAGATTTGTAGCCGCCTTGAACGATTTCGTGGACGAGTTTCGGATGGTATGCGCTGTAAACACCTAGTTAGCTTTGCTCGAGAGAATTTTTATGATAGAAATTCGCCATTTCTACCTTCGTCGAGAATGAGCCGATACCAGTGGAACCAATCGAGAACACTGCCTCCCCTGCCCAGGTCCGCTGCGACGGTGCCGTAGGTGGAAAAGACAATGTGATACGGCAGAGCTGAAGACGAACTCAGGCGCCTGTCCGGTCCATGATATACGTAGTATTGCAGCGTCCCATGGGTGATGTGCCTAGAATGAATGAGAAATGAAGCTTTGGTGAGGCAGTGGACTTACTTTGTGATTTCGTCAATCCAACCATTCAATAGCACTAAAGTCATCAGTGACAGGAGAATAACGCTGGTACTAAGCATACTGACAGACAGAGGGCACAATCACTAGTGTTGACATTACTGGGATCCTGGCATCTTTGATCCCTCCCTCATCAGTAAATCGTGTTGTTGCAAAATGTTCGGCGCGAGAAATCGTTGTGACAATGGTTGCAATCATGGTCAGCGTTTTTCCGAGGCCCATATCATCAGCAAGAATGCCTCCGAGTATGTCGTCCGGGGTCTGGCTTCTTGCGCCAGTAATCTTATGTCGGAATCTTAGCCCAAAGTTAGCTGTATGTCGTCGCACCTGCTGATGATGAGTGACGAGAGTTACATGCCTTGGGACTCCCGAAGTGAAATCCTCAACACGCCATAGCATTCTTGGGCTTTCATCCTGATTTGATTCTCGGCCCACTACGAAGTCGACAGCTATTTTTTGGTGGCTTCAGTATCGATTAGTATTTCCCCAAAATTACTCTCGGATCTATATACTTGCCTCAACAGGTTTGTTTCGATTCGCTTATCGACATCTGCCTCCCGGAGATAGTCATGCCCTGGAAGGTTATTTATGAAAACTTTCAAATCGTCCGGATCGTGATCAGGTTCCTCGGTATTAGGCTTCGATTCGATGTCATTTTGAGACGCCTCAGCAGAAATTGGGGGTAATACAGCCCCATTCGTGAACGAGGATCTAACAACACTGAGATATTGCGGATTCTCGTAGGCAACATCCAAAGGCCGTCGAATTGGATGCTGCAAGAACATACGATACTTGCATAACCCCTTTGCGATGGTGTTGGCAAGGTAGCGAGCACCAAATATTTGTACATCCATTGAACAGATAAGCTTGGATCTATCTGGGTTCAGAGGCTGCGCAGCTGCCTCTAGTTTCTGTTTGAATTCTGCTCGAGGGACAAGGGCTTCATATCGAACACTCTCCTTTGAGATGAGAGACATGAGCTGATGAAGCGCACGCTGGGATTTTGAGTTCATGGTGGCAACATTGATACCCTTGAACTGTAAGTCACAACGATCCTGCCCGAATATGAGGTCCAGGGGTGCGAGAACATCTTTGTCCCTTCCAAGTTCTCCCAAGAGTTTTAAATCCTTGCTCTGAATTGGATTGATTCTGATTTGGACATATCTCAACTGGGCCAATGTTATTGTGTTGCCCCAGAAAATAGTCACGAACCGACGAGGGGACTTCACCTACGCACCATTCCAAAACATATTTGCTCCTTTTTCCGGGAGTCTGGCTTCTGAGACCCAAAACCATCCATTAAGGTGGAGGGTAGTACTTGTGGTAAAAGATAGTCAGAAGTACCTCGTAGTTGTACCCCTGCCAATGGCAGCAGGTCTCCATATGTTAGACAGTAGTCATTGACAGGGAATCAGGATCTTCAGCGCTCACGGTTTCTCTGCAGGGCCTCTACGGCTCCCTCTTCGGAATCAACAACCATGTGTTGTACTCCATCACTCAGAATCCTAACGCTCGAGGATCTTCCACAAGAACTTTGAGAGGATGACCGTGAGGCAGGAACGGATGGGGAGGCATGGTGCTGGAGCCTCTTCCAACGATAGCCTTCGCTTGGAGAGTCCTCCTCATCCACTTCGAGCGACCGCTTTGGAGTTGAGGCACCAGTCATGATGGGATCAGGTCTACATAATGATATGCCTCTTGCGGGAGCTTCAAAAGACGTTAAGGTAGAAAAAGTCGGAGACTCTCGATCACATGACCATGATCACGTGGAATCTAGTGGCTCATCTCATGGTGGCAGTGTCAATGTGGCAGAGCAAAGTGAGCTGTTGAAGTGTGGTGCCCGTCACTGGAACGTGCTCCTGAACAAGGTCAGATGTCAGATCCCCGAACGAGTCTAGCGGCCACACAGCCCTCAAAATCGAGTTGGAATGGCTTCTGACCCATCAGCACGTGAGCACGGATTCGCCATTCAAGCTTGCTGCCGCCATCCCTCTTACGCTAGTCACATGATACTTCCTATGCTTGTAAGAAGAAAAGAGGCGCTGTTATCTTCTGATCTGTTTGTGGATTAAAAATTTAAAATCCGTTAAGGAGCGTATTGTAAACGTATAGCTTCGAGGTTTTTCGAAAATTTGAAAACGTGTGTTTATCAGGTGATCAAGGCTGAAGTCCAATGGACCGAGACGCGGCCCTAAGCGAGACTCGCCTTGGATTTTCGTAGGATTCCTGCTTAGGTAAGCAGCAGCAGCGACCACGACGACCGCTGCAACAACGACCCCCTTCGATTATAAGTAGCTCTTAAACACCTATATAATACAGAGTTGAGCTTAGTGGTGTTACTGATCTACTTATCGACTTATAAGAATTATTATAGAGGGATACTATTATAGTTTATTAATATAGCTAATTAGATTAGGCTTTATTATAGAATATATATAACTAGCTATAGCCTAGTAACCCTAAGGGTAATTATAAAGGCTACAAAGGGCCTCCCTTATAATTAATTAATAAAAAAGGTAGGAGCTTAATAAAACTTTATTCTATAATATTAGAGAAATTTTTAATAGTTATAATAGTCTTATTATTAATTTCTTTTTATAATTTCTCGAAGTAACTAATTAGATCAAGTCTTATTATAGGATATATATAATAATAATAGCTCTTATAACCCTAAGAGTAATTATAAGACTATAAATAGTCTCCTTAGTAATTAATTAAGAAGAAAAGGTAAGAGGTCTATCTCTTATTACTTAACCAACCTAGGGCTGGGTTGATTTAATTTTAGTAGTAGTAGAATAAGGTAGTTATAAGACATGGAGGCTAGGTTGGTTTATTTTCAGGGTTAGATTAGTTTATAAAAATAAGTAAGAAGGAGGTTATATAAGAAGCTATAAATATCAAGAAATAGTAAATTATATATAGTGATTCTAACCTTATTCTTAGAATCATAAAATTTAAAGTTAGAGGTATATTATAATTATTTATACTTATTCTTATAGTTTTAGTATTCGTCGCTCTTAAGCTTAGATAATCTAGATAAACTTATATATACAGGGGTTCGTGTTATATAGGAAGAAGAGAAGATATATAGAGGATAGAGTCTATATTAATATTATATTTAGAGTAAATAATTATCTAAGTAATAAAAGTAACTAAACTATAAACTAGTTAAACTATAAACAATTAAGCTATAAACTACTAAGTTATAAATAATCAAGCTATAAACAACTAAGCTATAGATAACTAAGTAACTAATAACCAAGCTATAAACTAACTATAAACTAGTTTAACTACCTACTAATGTTTAGAGTTATAGTCTATAAGAAGTACTAATATACTATATTACCTAGTGAGATCGAGGCCTACTTTAGTATAGATAGTCTATATAGATTCAGAAAGGAGGAGTGATAAAGGATTATAGACTAGATTAAGTATATTATAGGATTAATTTCTAATCAAGATATTCTAGTCTAGAATCCCTTCTTATTCCTAGTAGATATATCAGAGCTTATTTAAGTATTATTACTATTATAGATAAATAAACTATAGTATATATTCTATAGTATTAATAACTAATTACTATACTAGTATATCTATAAAGATATATAGAAAATATAAAGATATTATAAGATAGAATATAACTAGAAGAATCTAAATAAGAAAGGATAGTCGAAGAAGAATACTAGCTAGGTTATAGTATCTATACTATAGCGGAGTAGGGTATAATACTAGTGGTTTTTTATCTAAGGTCCAAAGTCAAGGTATTTCAAGATCGGTAGGAGAGTTGAGAGCTAGAGTAGTCTCCAGAGTAGCCCCTAGCTCGAGAGTATATAGGACAGGATAGAGAGAGTGATTAACGAGGGCTGGAACCAAGTCTAGGTAGCCCAACGTCAGAAGATCAAGGCTATTAATGAGTCTCTTGAGCTAAATCTATAGCTATGATTTATAGAATAGGCTTAGTACCTAGTCTAGTTTAACCTTGTAGAATTATATCAATTAGTTAGGCTAATTAACTAGG